>CM053785.1:375370952-375435952 GCA_028749045.1 Cupressus sempervirens
TAGGTCCCTTCTTAAGATTTCTCTTTATGCACCTTGCATTTCCATTTAATAATTAATTAGTAATTATTAAATTTCATTTACATCTTAGGGTTTCTCTTTTAGGTTTTCAATCTCCTTCTATAAGAATTGATCTTTTGGAATTATCTCTTATCCTTTCAGTCTAATAATATAGTTCTCATATTTTCAAAGAAAAACCCTAACCTCTTATTCGCTTTATCTTCTCTATGATAGGTTCTTGCATGTAGGTTTTCTTCGAGTTTTTTAGATTTGTATTTTTCAAATTGTTCATGGTATTAGAGTTGGATCTTCTGTAGCTTGTTCAGTATTTGGAGAAAAAGAGGAACCAGGGTTTGACAAAACAAATCTAGCATTGTTTAGGTATTTTATAAGAAAATCTAGGAGTCTCTAATTTTAAAAGAACTTTGAGACCAAATAGACCTCATGGTTGGATTCAAAAGGTGTCAAAATCCCCATTTTCATATAAAATTTGTTGATTTTGGGCAACATTGACTAGGGGGCAATTTTTTTTTACATAACAAGGTTGTATGACCTCTAGACATATTCCGAGGTGGAGGAAAAACAAAAAGAATTGCAAAAAAAATTGAAAATGTAGTTTATTTTACCGCTAGTAGTTTAAAATCATTGCAATAGTTGCTAAAACTACTAGTAGTCAAGATAAGTCATCGCAGTCACTATAGGTGGTTAGCCTTAGCTGTAGCAACTATTACCCCAATGCCACTACTCAATCACCATCCCATTGCCACCACTACCAGTGCTCTGCCCAACCTTTACTATCTTGGCCTATGATCATATGGAGGGCAAGGGAGCTTAATCTTAGCCCTTTTACACCACTTTTAAAGGGTTTGTCAGTTTTTTGGTTATATGCAGGCCTTGGCAATGTTTTTTCTCTAACTTAAGTATACAAGGGTATGTTTTTTATCCAAAAAAAGTATCAAAAATTTTATTCAATGACAAAGATGATGGTATATTTATTTTTTATAATTTTTTCTAGTTTGGTACCTATTTTTTCTCTCAAATTCAGATAATGTTTTCTATCTTCTTGGTGGGGGGCATAACTTGCTCATTTTAGCTCCATTTTTTTATTTGAAAGAAGTGTCAGAAAGCTCTTCTTGAGCCCTATCCATATTCTTTGTTACTTTCATCATTATTTCTCAAAGGTATATGTGATTCTCAAACTAAAGATTTTTTGCTCTCTTCTTGTTTACACATTCTTACTAGCAGCTAAGGTTCAGTTTTTTGCATTAAGGGGGGTGTTTTGTATTATTGTTTCTATTATTTACATTAATAAACCAATACATTTTCAAAAAATAATCCAATACATTTTAAAATAATGGCTGAGACCTTTTCTTATCTAGAACTTCTAACACCTCATAACTATCACACATGGAAGACCTTGATGACATGACTTTTCTAGTCAAAAAGGTTGTGGTCTTGTTTAGATGCAATGCAACAAGTTTTGTAGAGGCCTTTTGAGGTCATGCAACACATGAACAAGATTGATGAGGCAATGGGGTTGATTTTTTTTATAGGTATTTGATAGTCTACAGTTTCATTTGGATGGGTGCAATACCCTTCTAGATATGTGGACCAAGCTTGTCAACTTGTTTGGTATAGTGTTGGTGTTTTCAATCCCAATTTTAAACTTGAAAATTCAGTCTTTGTAACGAGTCTTCTCTAATTTATTTTAAAAAGTGCTTTGTGAGATCTTGTTGTGTAAGACAAGCAAGTCTCAGAGGAAATATGATGAGAGTGAACCAAAATCTTCAAGCCCAAAGCTCAAGGATTTCTTTTTTATTTCCAAATCATATGGAGCCAAGTTCAAAGTGGTTTTGAACCACTTCATACTCATTATATAAGGTTTAGTGGTTTAGAGGTTTGACAATTTTATAAGTTTAGTGTTTCAAAGCTTCACAAGTTTATATTGATAACATATACAAATTCATGGTTTAGAGATGAAACTTCAAAATGTAGTTTTAGTAGTCCAGATCCCAAGTCTACAGATTTGAATTGGAAACTATTTCAAGTTTCAAAATTATAATTTAAATTTGGTGATTCAAAATTCTAAATCTATCTCAAAGATTTGGTTTCTTCTCTGGTATCTAATATTATGATGTCTTAAAAGATTTGAGGTATACTATTTCACAATAATCTAGTAGATGCAAAAGTGGTGACTTGTCAATCTCAGTGCAAAGAATTATTTCCAAAGAATGATTTCCTATGTAAGGCTCATGGTACTCCACCTATATAGTATGAATGATATCAAGGATCTTATAGTGATCATAATATCTTGAAGTGAGCCTGTTAGGATTAAGATGCTTGTAAATGTTAGATTTATTACATTAATCAAGCTAGTTTCTAAGTTTAGTTTAAATAAATAAATTAGTTAAATGTATAGTTGCTAGAAGTTATTCCCGTAAGTAGTTTGTGTAATGGAAAATAAGGCTGTATAAAGATGCTTAGACATCAATTCAATATAATTTAATATCAATTCAACATCAATTATGTATGTATTCAAATGTATCTAGAAAATATGAGTCAATAATATATCAATCTTTTATATTTTAGCTCTTTCATTTGGTATTAGAGCAAGTTGATCAATGGGGAGAAGAGTGTAGTTAATGGATTTTGGATAATGAGAGCCCTAACTTTTGTAGATTTATTGAAGAGAGGTTTGAGATATATTAAATGCAAATATAATAATGTTATGTTGTCCATAAATATGTTGTGATTGTTTTTTTTATCAGAAATAAAATAGGGATCAGTTGTAGATTACATGCATTACTAAGTTTTTCAATTAGATTATTTGTTCTACACTATTGTTTTTTGAACAATGGATAAATTAACTGCAGTTCCCAAATTTGAAGGGCCGGAGTTTCACACATGGCAAGTTAAGATACAATTGTTTTTATTGAAAGAAATCTATGGGATATTGTATGTGGGTTGGTAAAAAAGCTACAAGATCTTTTATATAAAGAATAAAAGTAAATAGGAGGTTGGAGGATTTTTATCATCTCGAGCTAGCTTCTCACTCAGAGATGATTATTGCATGGGAAGCAACTATTTGTATCCCTGTAAAGCCGAGGCTTGGCCAATTCATCTATGAAGAGAAGAGGGGACTTGATAGACTTGATAGACTTGAGTGAAGTGGGGTAGGAATTGAAGAATAGTGTTAGAGACACTCGGAAGAGATGTTGACTTTCAAAGGAAAGGCATCCATGTACAAATATACTAGTGGTGATTGTTTCTACAATACTTGAGGAGGCATTAGACACACTCGGAGGAGATGTGGACTTCCAAAGGAAATGTGTCTCATAGGCAACACCGGAGGAGGCATCAAGCACACTCCATGGAGATGTGAAATTTTGGAGGAACTATGTCTCCTTATGTAAGGAGGTGGAAACAACCTTAATATGAGGGCAACTTCAAAATTTAGAGTCTGGAGTTGGGATATTGTGATAGGAGAGCAACTTCAGGATTAGGATTTGCAATCTAAAGTTGCAAAGAGAGATCTACTTTCAAAGATTGGTGGATGAGCTTCATCAAAGTTTCCAGAGGAATAATATTGGTGAAGGCTTTCACTTTTATTGGACTAATGTAAAAAGGGGGGAAATGTTAGACTTATTACATTAATTAGGTCAGGTTAGTTTCTAATAAGGGGGAATGTTAGATTTATTACATTAATTAGGCTAGTTTCTAAGTTTAATTTAAATAAATAAATTAGTTAAATGTATAGTTGTTGGAAGTTATTCCCCTAAGTGGTTTGTTCAAGGGAAAATAAGGCTATATAAAATGCTCAGACATCAATTCAATATAATCCAATATCAATTCAGCATCAATTATATATGTATTAGAATGTATCTAGAAAATCTGAATCAATCTTTTATATTTTAGCTCTTTCAGTAAATGAATATTGAAAGCGGAATAAGTTGAAGACATCCATGAATGTGTGATATGCGAAGGCATCTCAAAGACAAATACTTAATATTAAAAGGACACGCTCATTTCAAAACATTTAAGTGAGTGCTTATATCAGAAGAAGATCTTAGTGAAATACTCCTTCCTAAAGTCAGATTTTGACTTCTCCAAGATATCTTGGCTCCTGGTATATGAAGGCCTCGGGTAGTTAGAACCATGGGCACCCGAGTATAAAACTTCAAGATATCGAGTGCCAAGTTGATACAGAGGAAGCCGCACAAAGATTTAGTGAAATCTTTTCCCAAACGTGATTGCGGGAATCAGAAGACAAGCCGGCCTGATATCTTCAGAGAAGATGATCTCGTGTACTCCCACTAACCTGTGGTGAATTGGAACGACAACATGCATAGCCCACCAGTCCAAACCAACAATGAACCAGTATAATCAAGTTTCCATTTATTATTAAGATTGTAAAATTGCATGCGGTGCATGTCAACTGTTTGACAATATGCCACCCGATAGTTCACGTGCTTGCGGAGACCATTGAACAGGAGTTTCCAGAGCGCAGTGTCTGCTGCAAATTCCACCCCAATATCGGATGAAACCACTTTCCATGCAGAACAATCACCATCGTTTAGAAGCATCGAGGCAAGCTTCAAAACACAAGTACACCGAATTTCATCAATGAGAAAATGAAAGGTTTGTTATGGCAAACACGACGCAGGGGTTGAATGTTTTTGTGTGTGGATAACAGATGCCAAGGGGTACACCGTGCACTCAGCATAGTTACCAGAAACAAGAAACGAGAAACGTGACGGCAACGACAATGTGACGAGAAACGATGTTTTCTAAAAGTTGCGTAAAAAAACGTGTATATATATATATATATATATATATATATATATATATATATATATATATATATATATATATATATATATGCCTGTGAACATTTCATATATGATTTCACTTAATATATAACTTATATGTCTCTTTCTCACACACACATGATTTTAATTTAATATAAAATATTTTATTTCATCTAAGTAGATATGCATGAAATTAAATAATATATAGCTCACTTTTAAATATTTTATATAACTTCTTAAATATATATATGTGTGTGTAAGTAAACATGCATGATTTTAAAGTTTGTAAAATAAAAAAATATTATTAATTTTATTTATATAAGTAAACATGCATGAGATTAATGTTTGTAAAATATAAAATATAATCAAATAAAGCCTCCTTTTTAAAAAAATTCAAAAATATTTTCAATTCTAAAGAGAAAATTCAATTATCACAATTGTTTGTGATTACATAAAATAACACATTAAGAAATAATCAAAATTTAAAAATCCTATTTAGAACCTAGCTCACTAAGGGCACCGGTAGGAAAGAGCTAGGTGGAGAAAACCTCTAGTCTCGCCCCAAAATTCAAGCAATATTTTTTCCTTGGCTCCCTCTCTCCGTTCCAACATCAAGTAAATTTTCTTCTGCATTATCTTCAAGTACTTCTATTGGCAGTTCATCATTTCCATCATCCATTGAGCCACCATAATCCCACATCCTATGGGGCCTTGATTTATAATCAATAGAAGCTCGAGAAACAATTCAAAGATTGTGATAAACGTACACAAGGTCTTCTGCTTTTTTACTGCCAAGCCTATTACGCTTCACAAAATGTATGAAGGCATACTCACTCCAATTTCTTTCACATGTAGAAGCACTTGAAACCTATTTTTGTAAAATAAAAGTAAATAACATTAACATTTTAAAATACATTAATAATCAAATGAATTTCATCCAAATCCTAAAACTAATGATGCAAAAATCTACCTGAGATAACACACGAATTGCAGTATTTTGTAGTAGTGGTGTTTTTGTTCCATAATTCTCCCAAAATGTTTTGGCTTTCATATTCAATTGGTCAAATGGAACATCTTTATGCGAAAAATCATCTAATCCTTCAATATATCTTGACATTTCCTCCTTGATTGTAGTACGGTCCTTTCTACTTGCATAAACTCTATCAATGTATGTTTTCCATCCTGTGGAAACCTCATCATCTAACCATGGTCTTTTGTGAAACCATTTTGGATTGAGTAAAAATCCAACTAAATGAAGAGGACTATGAAGCATCTTCCATCTTTTTAAACTACATTCCCAAACAATATCATGTGTCTCTTGATCAAATGATGGTGCCCCAACAATAAACATATCTTTTATATTCTCCCTCATTTGATCTAGCTTCTCAAACACATCTCCCATGCATGGTTTATCATCATCAAAAAGATGGACTTCAAGAATAGGCCAAGAAAGCATTAGAAGATCACTTGCATGTTGCCAAAATAAAGATGAACCACCACCAATTATGAGTTCAAAAATTTCATCACATGTTTGGCTGTTGATACTTGATTGATCCCTCCATCTCTCCCATTTCGTAGAGACAACCATTTGCCTCAATGCTTGTTTTACCTTTACAATTCAGTCAACCATAATAAAATTTGAAGCAAAACGTGTTTTAGCACATCTAAGTAGCTAGTAAGAAGCATGTTTCTTATAAATAGCATGTCACATAGAGTGATTTACAATAAAATGTTGGATTTTTTTAACCTTTGCAACTATATCACAAATCCAAGGAATCTTATTGTGCAAATCTTTAAGAAGCAAGCTCATGCAATGAGCTGCACAAGGTGTCCAAAAAATATTTGGAAATTCATCTTCAATCCACCCTCCTGCCAAAACATTGTTTGAAGCATTATCAGTTATAATTTGTACAATATTATCTTTCTCTACCTATTTAATTGCTTCTCGAAAAAGTGTGGCCAAATATGTAGCATCTTTCACATGCCCTGAAGTATCATGAGATTTGATAAACATTATGCCATTTGGTGAAGAAACAAGAATATTAATCAATGGTCGATGTGCAATGTCAGTCCATCCATCTGAAACTATGGAAACACCTGTATATGACCAACTACCTTAGAAATCTTGAAGCCTTTCTTCAATGTGTTTCTTCTCATCATCTAGAACAACAGTACGAAGTTTTTCATAACTTGGAGGTACATATCCTTTAGGTGCATTATTGACCATACTTATAGCCTCTTTCCATAAAGGAGACCTAGCTATATTAAATGGCATTCCACAACCAAAGAAAAGTCTTCCAGTAGCAGCATCTACATTCTTTCTATCAGTAGCATCAAACATTTTCCCAATTTGAGATTCATAAATAGAAGAACTAGAACCACCTAAAGATCGCAAAATCCCTACTTGAGAATCTTTTGATTTCGCCACAATAGGTTTTAACGAGTCTACATAATTAAACTCTCAAATAAAATCAACTCTTTTTTCATGTCCAACATCAGTGCAAACTACCACTTGTTCTTTCTTTCCAACTCCCAATAAATGATATCGAATACGTCCAATTGAGCCACACTTATTTTCCTTACAAAACGATCACTTCCATTGCTTACATCCAGAGCTACCATGATCTCCTCCTGAATAATTTCTTGTTATTGTGACAAACTTCCACAACATTTGCTCAAATTCCTTCTTTGCTTTTTTATAGGTTGTAGGCTTCATGTGTTGACTTTGGATTTCAAGCATGGAAGGATCTGATGAAGTAACATCCATTGTACCTAAAAATCTGTGTACAAGTATAGACAATATAAAAAAACAAATTTATAAAATCAATAGATTTGTTTCAAAAATTTTAAGCACAAACTTTTTTATAAAAAAAAAGACAATTCAATACCTAATTAGCAAGGTCTCCTTTTTTCTTTTCACTGTCTTCCTAATCACTATATGAATTATAATCTCTATTACAATTCTTTTATAACAAATTTAAAAACTAAATATAGGCATGATTATATTTAGAATATATAGATAGATAGATAGTTTTAGTTATAGTTATATAGTTATAGTTATAGTTATAGTTACAATAATATATTAAATTAACTTAGAATAGAACAAATCTATAAATCATATATATATATTTTTATATAAATCTTTTAAATATATTTTATAAAAATAAGCAATATACCATGCAATATTACAAAGGCATTCTCTAAAAATAAAATATATCTCTAACATTGATTGTTTTAAAAAGACATTGTCATTTAATAACAATAAAAGTTAATTTAATATTTAAACTATTTTACAAATATAATACATTATTTAAATTTTAATGCCAAATATATGTGAGTGTTTAAAAATTCAAATTTTAATTTTTAATGAATATGTAGAAAAAAAATTCATTTCATTCTTCAAAAAATATTTAAAATTAAACTTTTAATACATATGCATGACAATTAAAATTTAATATTTATAAATAATTCACTATTTAATTTTTTTAACTTCACTTTCAAAAATAGAAATATCTAATTTAAGCCATGCATATTTAATCTTTTTTAAACTTCACTTTCAAAACAGAAATATGTAGAAATATCTAATTCAAGCCATGCATATTTAATCATTTTTTAACTTCACTTTCAAAACATGAATATATAATTTAATACGCTGAACTACGTATTTAAAACTACACTTTTTAATAAAAAAGTAAATCTTTTTTTTTTTTTAAATCATTGAGAGAAACGCAGGTTTCGTGACGAGAAACCCGTTTCGTCCGTCACAACGGGGAACGGGGATCTCCCGTCACGTTTCTGGCAACTCGATTATCAAAGTGATGGGCACTGAATCATACGAATACCTTCTTGCCACTCCAAACAAGGCTATGCCGTCAAGGGCACAATATACTTTGACTGGTGTGCGCTTCGTAGATGAATTTACAGAGAAATGTAGTGCAGGGCATTTGATTGAATATCTCCTCGATAAAGAATTTCATGATAAGAACTTCATGGAAAGTCCAAGCGCCGTGAGTATTTAAAGAGCCCGATGACTGTCTGCAAGTTATTCGACTTCAATTCAGAGGACTCAAAGCATGGGGTCGTTGTTCACATTGGATATAATATCATGTTGGAAATGGATCATAGTGTGCAAGGCGTCCCCACCTCCACGAAAATGCCATTTGGACATTATATGTTGCCGCCTATATAAGATTAGATCAACTCAATGAGACATAAATATAAGAGAAATTATATATGTCTTATATTTATAAAGGCAAAAGGCACTTTATTAGAAAATGTTTAAAGTTTCATTTTATAAGAATTTACCCAAACCGTACAGAAACCGATCCATCAAAGAAGTTAAATATGCAAACGAAAGAAGAGTTTTTGGGCTTCTTTTTCTAAGACTGTGTGCTATAGGAGAGCGGGTTTTTCTCACTGTAGACTGGGTGCTATAGGAGTGAATGAGGTTCCATTTTTATGGAGAGTGTCTTCTTAGGAGAAAGCGGATTAGTTTTAGTTATTGTTTTTCCTTTCAGGCCTGTTTGATTGCGGGAATAGGAATAGCTATTCTGGAATAGAAAATAGGGGTACATATTCCTATTCTCCGTTTGATTCAACCAGAATTTGATGGGGAATTTGCAAACTTCAAAATTTATGTTTTCTAAAATAAATAAATCTGGAATAGGAATACATATTCCAATTCCAGCTATTTTGGTGGAATTGCAAAACCTCATTTTTGAGCCAAAATTAGAATACGTATTCCTATTTTATTTTGTATTCCAATTCCGATTTGGTGCATCCAAATGACGAATTCAAAATTTTAAGAATTTACATATGCCTATTTTGCTTGTATTCCCCTTGCCAAATGGGCCCTTAATGTATTTGTAGTCTCCTTTTGAATGTATAACAATGAACTTAGTTTTGGGATTTTTTTTTCAAATTGAAGTGTTATTTTGGAGAGATTGAAACAGTGTATTCATTTGGCGATGACATGATTATTGTGTTGATGGTGTTATATTTTTAGAATTTCATTTCCTTGTTCATCAAGTTATTTTAAAGTTGCAATTACACTTCTAATTTATATTCTTTATGTTCATAGCATGGTGATGAATTGTACATCTTTATCTTTGATGTGTAGTGTATTGTGAAGTGAGTGATAGTTATTTGCCCCCTATCCAAGAATAGTGAAAGTGGCCTTCGCTTTCAAGTTAAAGGCATCTATAAAATGCATTCTTCATATATCCAATCGAGGAGTTGTACCCTCTAAAATTCAAAGGACGCTTGCATAATCTCATTGCAACACAATCCAACTATTGGTTCTATTTTGTCATCGAGTTTGGGCACTCTTGAGTCATTTTGCAAGCATTTTGTGTCAAGGACAAATTTGTTTACCAACATATAATTCAAATCGAGGTAGATCTTTACTCAGCATATACTAACATTCACTTCACTTGCATTGTTTGTCTTCTTTGCTTGACACCGCTTGAGTTTCATTCAGTTTCTACTGATTTCTACTGGGCTTGCACTGACTACTCGGCAAGGTTTGGCAGATACTTTTCTTACTTGATCTTCTTCCAATCTTTGCTTAAGTAATTTATCAATTTAGACTTCTTTAAAGTTTGAATAGAAAAAGTGCATTATTTTTAATTATTTTTAAATATAAAATATTTTAAAAATAATTTTAATAATTTATTGACAAAAGGTATTTATTTTGTAATATTTTTTAAACTTAATTTATTTCTTATTATTTAGAAGTTATTTAATTATGTAACTTAAATGAGACATTAGATTGAAATAGGGCTTAAATTTAAACCTCAAATTTATATAACTATTAAACCTATAAAACAAAACTTAAACCTTAGAACTATTAAACCTATAATAGAACATAAACCTTAAAACTATTGAACCCTTAGGAAAACTTAAACCTACATGTTATTAAACCTAAAACAAAACATAATGTATTGAACTACTCTTTATCGAAATTAAAACTCAAAATGCATTGAACTATTAAGTCTAGAAACCAAACTTATACCACTAATCTATTAACAAGCGTGCATAGTTCATTTTTTCATCCTTCATTCCATGTACTTCCACTTTATATTGTATCAAGTCACATTATCTTAACGTGAGATAGGTCTTAAATCCTAATAAGCTAGTTTGATATATACAAAAAATAACTATTTTGCATTGTAGGGTGCAAATTTGTATTGATTGTGTTAAATATCACATATATTAATGATCTTGATTTTTATGTGCAACTCTAAAATTATATAACTTAGGAAACCTTTCAAACCATATGTATCTCAATGTTATATATATAATGGCCCATATAATTTAAGTAATTTAATAACTATTTTACAAATATCTACACATATCAATAATATATAGGAAATCTATCACACATGCGCGCGCGCACACACACACACACACACAAGCAATGTATTGAGAAAATAAATGTATCAACTAAATTTTCAAATAAAAAAAATGAATATAAATTCATGACACATAATAAATCTCATATAAAGGGCAAGTGCTATATAACCCAATTCTAAAATGTGAGCCTCTTATATGGGAGCTCTTGGGTTCAAATCTATTTGAAGTTAACAAATAATAATACTAATTAATTACAACAAATAGTAACTAACCTTTTCTTCGACATATAATCCATCAAAAAAAATTAAAATCTCATATAAGTTTAAGGAGAAAAGATGTTTCAATCAATTTAACATTTAATAAATGTACTAAAATAAATTATACATATACAATGAATGACAATGGGCATATTAAAAATGTATAGATCTATTGGTGTTTTGAAACATTACGGTTTCAAATTACCCCGATGAGAAAAAGATACATCTAGGGGTAGCTACTTCCCATCTACAACATATCTTTGCAGACACTAGGCCAACTATAAGACTAGACCCTTCTACTTCAAGCTTTGCAAAACCTAGGTGGGTGGACCTCATATTCATAAAGACATCAGTGTTCATAAAGACTATATATTTCCTTTTCTATAACTATGATGTCTTTATAATAATCCATTTCCTTTTCTATAACTATTTTACAAATATTCTATCAGACATTAGTGTTCATAAAGACCTCATTCTTATAAAGTATCATTCTCAAATAACTAGCAACCTTATCAAATACATCAAGCATTTACTTGGCCCTTTGTTCCAATATCAAAACATATTAGACATAAAACCTTAAAGGGATGCAAAAGGGTCTAAGTTCTTTTTCCCTAAACCTCAAAACATTACATATTACAGAGATAGGAGATGAGAATCAAAGTGAAACTAAGAAGATTCTTGCTCATTTGTATTCATTTCTTTGAAACTATACATTAAAGAAGCATGTAAACAATTCATAGAACCACTAAATAGATCAGAACTACCTATATTAGCTTAATTACTATTGTTCATAAAAGAGAAATATACTAAAGAATGTGGTATCACAATTATGAAAACACATCAATACTGAAACTCTAGTCTCATAATACTGAGAAAACTGAAGATTGGAACCCCTATGGTATCACAACAATGAGAAGTTTTCTCCAAAACTAGAACATTTTCAATGAATCAGAAAGAGAGAGAGACATAGGAAAAGAATGAAATCCAGGATCTAATCTAGAAGTGACATGTGTCCACTTGAATCTTCATTCCATGCTATTGTAAAACATCTCTCATCTTTCTAAAACTGAAATCTGATATGATCCTCATCATTAAAATGTAACAAACTTGAAATATTTCTTCTTCAATGATGAGAACCCTTGTCTTGCCAAAATATCTGAAATACTGATAAAATCTTTAGTTAACTGACCTGGAGCTGACAAAATTCACCCCTATTTACATTCATACTACCTCTTATGTTCATCTAATTCATCATGTCATTGGAAATCAAATCTGAACTATCCCAACTGAATGAAATTGAAAAATTGATACCTAAGACAAATCCTTTAATAACTTGAACTAGTGGCTTCTTATGTGAAAAAAAACTCCAAAAATGGATAGTCTATTCTCTCTTGGTTCTAGTGATATATAATAGTGCTATACTTTCTTACCAAAAATGCCCAGAATCTCAAAATGAATTTCATGTTCCTAGCAAGAGTCTCAGGTCTGCATCTTAGCAAATATTCAATTTTAACCTAAAGTCAAAACTTTAGATTTAAATAAAAGTTTATTTAAAACCATCTATACGTGATTTCACTAGGCAAAACTAATAAAATATTGATATTTTCACTTTTAATAATTTTGTACCATTTTTCCATTTAGGTCAAACTTGTTTGACCAAGCTCTGACACATGTCATAGTGTGATTCACCTAATTTGTGCATAGTCATCTGACACCCACCACCTGAGCACCACATTTCACTATCCCATTTGTCTCTATTCTACTATGTGGTGGTTGCCATGTCGCCATCCTACTTAGTACAATGCTACGTCATTGTGACATAGTGATGTCATGCCACGTGGCACCTTAGTCCATGTAATCACTCAATCAATAGTGCCACATCATCCTACCACATCACTAGTTGTTATGTCACTATCCACCTCAACACAATGCCATGTCATTGTGACATAGCAATGTCATGACATGTGGCACTATCTACCACATCATTACCTCATGAAGTGTGCCACATCTGGAGTGCCTTACGACATGTAAGTTTATGATTCATCGATTTGGCACCACTTGTCATCATTCAATTTTTTCAGTGAGTCCATATCATGATGCCATGTCATCATCTTAGACTATGTGTTTGTTCAAAAATTTTATCTTCCTTCGACTAGCCATGGGCCCCACGCAAGGAGTCTTTGTCTCGTAAAAGGCATTGTCTTTTGAGACAACAAATAATGCATGTGCAGGAGTATTTAAATAACAAAAAAGGCCACCGCCCACTCAATATGGGATAATGGATATTCCCTATTCCATTAAACAGCACAAGACTCCTTTTACTCATCATTCTTCAAAGCCATGTTACATATAGGAAGCAGTTAAACAAAGTTTGGATGCTTTACATATGTCCACTCTAGATTACGTTTCCCTGATTGTTGGGGCCTCCAAGTGTCAGCTTCATTCTCCTCTCTTGGCATTGCCTCCAGTTCTTCTCTCCTTGCATTATTTTTAGTTTTACAGTGACTATTGATGGCAAGGAATGGCAATAGCAGTGGCAACAACCAATCCGTTTACTTATGCCATAGTGGGCTAGGCCTAGAAAGATTCTACACTAGAACCAAAGCTCTTCACTTCCACCCACCATGCATCATTAGCACTTGGTATTTAGACAAATTGTGAGAAGAAAGAAAATTAAAATTTTAAACAAGGCTTTATTTCAAGTAATGCATGATCATCCTGTACTCCACATTTTTTTCAAACGATAGCTTCCACACTTAAGAGCTTGTACATAATAAGGTGCATTTATAAAAACATTTTCCCTATGTTTTAACACAATATCCATCCTTAATTATGAGAGGAAATGTATGAATGGGGTTTTGGTAAAGACATGCTAATGTTGGATACTTTTGGAACCTGAAGAAAAGGAAAAAAGGTTAAACACCCAACAATTGTTGCATGCTTTTTCCTTTCCTATTCGAACAGCTATTATAATGGGTCCCAAATGGATAGCTCCTTCATGTAGCTTCCATTCATGATCAAATTTCCATTGAAATAGGGCTCCATCTACATCGTAGGAAAATGTTTATGCACTGATGGGCTAGACATTCCACCATCTTTAAGTTATTCCAAAACTTGTAGAGGCAGCTCCATACACTTCTTACTGGCTTCCTTCAAACCACAAGATACCTTTTTGTACTAAAACCATGCTTTCAAGGGCATTCTATGTTTGCTACAGGTATGGCATCCATCATAGCAAAGAGAACCAAGTTATGACAACTCGTGGCAACCTTGATCCTCCACTCTTGTGTATTCTAGGATTACAATGCGAATACATTTTTTGAATATGATTTCCATTGATAGGAGTGAAACTCAGTGCCTTCATGGCCTTGCCAACATTTTCAATAGACCTACCACTACTAATTTGGTTGATGTTTGATATCATTACTGATTGCTTATACAAGCATCACAGATTTTTGGATAGAAAATGCATATGTGTGTTGCACAATTTACCACTAAATATAATAAGTCAAACAATAACCTATGACATTGTGAAATTATCACTCAATCTTATGATGACTATAGGAGCACTTGCATTTGTATGATATGGAACATCTGAAAACTTTAGTTTTAGCTGGCATATAGATTGCTATGCATTTGAGACTTCTCAAAACCCTTGAGATTTTATGAATATATGTCGATACAGTTATATTAAAAACCTCATAGTTGCCCTATAGATTCTTCATGTTCAACTTCCATTGCACATATGACATCTTCAATATTTTAGTGAAGCTTTTTAATCCTTAGCTTGTAGCCAATGGAGGATTTGGAGGTCCTTAAGGTCCCATTTATATCTTATGCCATTTTAATACCCTTTGAGCATCTTCAATTTGCATGCATTTTCATCAGTTTGATAAAATCAATTGAGCCCCAAGTGGGTCCGGCTAAAAAACAATTGACATCTCAAACTGGTTTGTCGAATAACTGACATCTCAGACTAGTTTGATGAACGACTATCAAGTTGATCCATTAATCATCTAATACTAATTTTATAAAAAATCAATCAATGTTGAATCATTTAAAATTGACCTTCAACCTTTCCCACTAACTACTAGTTTCATGCCAAGAGGTCCTTTGACTAGCTATAAAAACTTACCAAAACACCTGACCAGGCTTTGAAAATAGATATATTGAGTTTCTATTCCACATTCTTGAACCCTGCCAAATTTCATGTCATAACAATCATTTAGTCAAAAGATATTGATCATTGAAGTTGCCTTCTCAGAACTACATGCAAGCAAACATGTTAGAAAACCATAAAACGTGTTTGGATTTGGCTTTGAAAATAGGGCAAATTGACACTTGGGGCTACAAAAACTAAGGCATTGGTTCATTGTCACAAGGAGAGTATAAATCTAAGATTTGGACTCATGACAAATAACTGGGCATATTTGGCAAGCGATCAAAGTGGGTTGCTTGGATTTGCAGAACTAGAAACACTGTAGAAAAGTGATTTTTGCAAATAGAATGAACTTGGGAAAGTGTGCAGATAGATTCGTCAAGACATGCAAACTGACACACTTAAAGAATATTTAGATTAGACCACAACAATGTAATCCATTCAATCTCACCCACCATAGATTTTGTGTCATCACATCCCTAATATGGGTACTAATCAATATGCACTTTATGACACTAGTAAAACTTCAAAAGTTGATCAAACAAATTTTTCATAAGCTCAAAATTGAAACATAACAAGTCTCTGACCTCTAAAATATAATGCAAAAGGAATTATCTCATTTGGGTCAACTAGGTCAAAGTTATAACTGATTAAACAGGGCCTCCTGGAATTTTGAACAATTTTCATCAGCATGACAACAATAAACGACTGACTTTGAGGGATTCAAAACCTATTCAAAACATGTCAAAATGATTTGAAATCATAAAAATAGATTCTTTGATGGGAATACTAAACATTCCTAAAGTGGCGAGTCATGAAACATAACTGAGTGCAAGATATTTGATTGCAAACTAGGCCTCTTGTCACTGTTTAACACTTAAGAAAAAATGCAAATTTGGACATTGCTCAAAATGGAACTTCACAGAATGATTCAGAATGGAAATTTATCTTCATGAGACGAGTGGAATATACTGAATGCAAGGTGTTAGAAATATTAAACACCTCTTATGCCTCAAAAGGACAAATGTTTACACATGCATTAAATGCACTTAAAAGGGCTCAAAATCTTGGAATGGTACTCAAATCAAGAAGGGAATTTTGAGTCCCAACAAGATCAACTAAATTTTAAATTAGAAAATTAAAGTGAAATAATGACATATACAATAAGTCACACATAAGTTTAAGGTTTAAGTTCTATGACTACATAGAATATCTTTTTAAACATCTCTTTCAAAAGTCCCCTTGAGACACCTCCTTTAAACATTCAATCCCCTTAAGACATTCCCTTACTTGACATCACCTTAAACATTCCCTTACGACATTCCCTCACTTGACATCACCTAAGTAATCCTAATGTTTCTTATAAGGTCTTTAGAATTTAGGACATCTATTATGATACAATGACACCTTTTAGAGCCACTTAGGACCTCTTATGACACATTAGTACCCTCAAGAAATATTGGGAGCACTTGGACCCCTTAGGGGTGTTAAGTAGTCCTAATGTGTCTTAAAGGGTCCTAGTTGGTTGTAATATATCGAATAAGGTATTGAGTGGTTGTAAGACATATTACAACAACCCTTTAGGGACACTCAAGACCTATTACAACACATAAGCATCCATTACGGCCACTTAAGATCTCTTATAGTTCACATTAGGACCACTTATGTCACTTAGGGGTGTTACGTGGTTATAATGTGTCTTATAGGGTCCTAAGTGGTCATAATGTGTCTTATAGGGTACTAAGTGGTCATAAGACACATTATGAGCCCTTAGGGACACTTAGGACCCATTACAACACATTAAGACCACTTAGGACATATTGCAACACATTAGGACCCTTAAGACAAATTAGGACTGCTTGGAAACATTAGGGGGTGTTAAGTGGTCCTAGTGTATGGACAAATGCACAAAGTTGGGTCATAATTTTGTGAAAGTCAATTCTGTGGAATGAGACATTTCCAGAAATGAGTACTCGATTTTAACAAATTGGGTACCCATTATGGTTTGGGTGTCCAATCCATAGGATCAGGTACCCGAAGTGCATTTTAAAAATTGGGTACCTGATTTTAAACAAATCAGGTGCCCAATTTTGAAAAGCTATACAACCCACTTTTTTTGGGGGTTTCAGTTGTTTTCACTGGAGTCTAAAATGAGAGCCCGATTTTAGCATAGAAATGGGAACTCATTTTTGGATTTCTACTAACCCCCTTGTTGCTCTTTTTTAGTGTACTAGGTATTTTACTTTGTTTTCTAGTATTTTATTTCATTGTTTTCAGTTTTATGCTTTATAATTCTATCAATTTTTTATTTTATTTTTTCACTTTTAATATGTAAAATTGTAAATTTCCATTGTTAATAGTTTTATCTTTAGATTATTGTATTTGTTCATTTAAATAGTTTTGTATCTATTCATTATTATTATTTTAGATATTTCAATGTATTTAATAATTTAATTACAATTTTGAATGATTAGATAGATGTAAATTAGATTTTTTAAACATTTAATTACATTGATGTTTTAGATTTATTTCAACTAAATATTAATTAATTATAAATTAGTTTGTAAACCATATAACAAAAAAAGTAAAACTAACTATATTCCTAAGTCTAACCTCAACCTAATGATAACTATACAATAAATTAATCTAAACCCTAAACATAAAACTAAGTATTTAATGTGCTCCCTTACCTTAAGACCATAATTTTAAATCTAAACCCTACATTCATGTAACTCTAATTGTAAGCTCAACTCTTTAATCCTAACATTAACTAAATCCCTGATCCTAAACAATCATATATAACCATTTATCCTTCACACAACCATAGCCCTGATTATGATATCTAAACATAGACATGCTCTTAAATTCTATTTATGATTTTAAATAAGCAATGTTTCCTTTCCAAATCAAATTTAATTTTAAATTCCCTACTCCAAATTATGTGGACCATCATATCCATGTATCATTTCATTATTTAGTTAGATAAATTTTACAACAAAATTTTCAGTAATTTAATGATCATATTTTTTTTTATAAAACTACACCCTAATCATAAAAATAATGTTAACCTTCATGTAAAATCTCACTCTCACTATGATTCTAAGCCAAACTCACACTAATTAAAATTTTAACCATTATATAATTAAAATTGAGAAACCTAACCCTAATTAGTAATAAACTTAATCCTAAATGTTAAACTCTAATTCTAATTGTAACTTCAAATCTTAAACCTGACACTTGATCCCTAGCAAGGTAACCATAACAGTACCCATAATGGAAAGTAATCTTAATCCTAACCATAATGAAAAATAATAATCCTTAAAGCTAGCATGTGATCCTAAAATGTAAACCCTAATTCTAATCCTAATTTTTAAACAATACAATTATAAGTGTTAAACTATATAATCTTAAATATCATCCATCAATCCCAAATCTATACCTAAACCATAATTCTAAATTCTAATGCCTAATCTTAAACATGATAATTCTTGAAATAGTAGTCATAACCTTAAATCTTATATTTTGTGCCCCAAACATTTAATGTTCAAATTTACTCTACCCTAATTCTAAATGGATAACCTTAAACCCTAACCCAAACCACAATATTATTTATGTTAAATTCTAGTTGTTTTAATATTGCTTACTCTTACAAGCTTTATCTAGCAATCAATAGAAGGCAAATTTATTATTGCCAAGGACTCTAATGCCATTATTCATCCTAGGTATAAGTATGGAGGTATTATTCCCCCACCTAGAGCTATATAGGACTTTAATGACTTTGCTAACAATAATGCTCTATTTGATGTTCCCCCACAAACTGGATCTTTCACTTGGACTAATAAAAGAGTTGAATTCCTCTGGATTGTAGTTAGATTGGATATATTTTTGTGTTCAAAATGTTGAAAATTGGAAAATTATTCTATCTAATTGGATATTCTTCCATATTCAAAATCTGGCCATTTTTGTATTCAATTGTCCATTCTTCCATCAGATTCTCCTCTTACTAGTTTTTCTAGACCATCTTTTAAGTTTGAAAGTGTATGGTATCGTCATCCCCTCTTTGATGGCCTCTTAAAACAATGGTGGAAGGATGCTCCACTAGAGCTAGCCAAAATGTTTCAGTTTCACAAGAAAATGCAGTATGTCAAAGGGCTTATCAAGATTTGAAATAAGCATGTTTTTAAAAATATTTTTGAGGAGAAAAAGGTGGTAGAAGAAAAACTAGCTACGATTAATGAACATATTTTACTCCATGGTTTAAATGCTGATATGCATTCAAGACAGAAGAATTTGCAAGAGGAGTGGGCTAAATTATGTAAGCGATAAGAAGAGTACTAGAGACAAAAGTCTAGAGAATTGTGGCTTCAACAAGGGGACTAGAATACTAAATTTTTTCATGCATCTACCAAACAAAAGAAGGCTAGTAACACAATATTTACAATTCATGACCATCTAGGAATCTTGATTTTTGATGGTAAGGGCATTCAAACTGAGTGTTAGGTTCTTCTCTAATCTTCTTTCCCCTCCACCGTAGGATCCCCCCTCTTCCCACCTTGCAAATGAGATCTTGGATTCCATTCCTTCTTTGATTACACAACAAGACAACTTGATTCTTATGGCCCCTTTTACTCTATCTAAGATTCATGGTGTAGTATTTCCTTTGCCTATTGATAAGGCACTAGGCCCGAATGGGTTCACTACATTACTTTTTCAAAAATTTTGGGATGTAATTTATTTTGATTTGCTTGAGGCTCTTCAATAATTCAACAAAAATGTCTCCATTTTGAAGAACTTTAATACCACCAATATTTCTCTCATCCCAAAGGTTAATGATCCCTATTCTTTTGTTGATTTTCATCCTATTTCTTTATGTAACACTATCTATAAGATTATTGTCATGCCCAAAAATCTAAGGACAAAAACACACACAATTTTTTTTTGTTAGTAAGGTCGACAAAGGTTCAGATGGTTAACTATAATGGAATTAACTGATCAAGTAGTTTTGAAGCTCAGAACGACTACAGAGTATAAGAGGATAGAAGCAAGTTCAAATAATTTTAGAGGAGTGACAACTTGGTTAGATTCATAACACAAAATAGATGTTGGATGAACTTAAGTTTCTTAGTAACTTAATTATTTAATGCAGACGACGAATTCATTTAACATTAAGTGGCTCTGAAAAATCTAGTAAGTCAATGAAATTTAACTATACTACCATGCTAACTATGCTTACTACATTCATCAAAATCTAACTAGCCTGAAGTAACATGCCATAGAGATGACATTATTGGCGATGATACTATCTACATTTGAGTTTTACAATTCTCCCCAAACACACCTATGACAATGTTGTTCATTGATTTATCCTTTTGGGCTTAAAATTGAGGACTGGAATTAATTCAATAATCTATAAGTTAAATCTAAACTCTAAAATAACTATTGCAAGATTGAAGTTCAGCATTAATAGGACCCACATAAAAAAATCAATCTAACAAGCTCACCATAGTATTTAACTAATTAATAAAACATCAAAGTTATTCAAATTAAGGTATTCCAATTTCCAATTAAAAATTTTAAAATAAACTAATTTAACATTAATATCATTTCTTAACAATAATAACAACTAGCCCTAATTTTAAACTAACATACATCTCAAACTAACTAAACATAAATATTAACTCGAACGAACTATGACTACTAAAACAAATTAGCTTAGATTAAATTTTAAACTATCATAATTTAGTACTAAACATATATCAAAGTTAAATCAAATTATATTTCGATTAATACTAGTCTAACTAACTAAATTTAAAATAAACTCAAACTATATTAAAGATATCTATTAACTAAGATAGGATTTAACTAGATTAATTACTAATTACAACACCAATTTCTAACATCTCTAAATCCAATGCTAACATAAATTTAAATCTAATATTCACTAAGTATAAACAACCTAACTCTATTTAATATAAACTAGCAACTAACAATAACAAGGTTAACATACTAACACACCTACTAACCTAAACCCAAACCTAACCCGATCCCACCTAACCCAAGCTAATCCTAGGCTATGTCACCCACCCTAGGCCAGTTCCTTGCGGGGTCCAAGCTTGCGCGTGGCAGGTCTATTCCTGTCGTCCCGCATGGAAAGGACGTTGCGTAGGGACGTCCTACGCGGGGGAGAGGAGAAGACAGTGATGGGGGAGGATGTACGTCCCTCCTGTCAACGTCACTTCAATCGTCCATCCTCATGAACGAGGTCAGCGCCAGCATGGAGGAGGGGGAAATGGGGGGATGGTGGTTGAGTTCCCATCCTCCCCTTAAATACTACGCTATCTAAAAAAACATTTTTTAATTAAGAACACTATCTTTGCCATCTTCAAGAGATCTGACCCCTGTACTTGCTGACAGGTGGTTGGAGAGTGTTATATTATATATAAATTTTAAATTCACCCATGATTCGACTTGTATCATGAGTTTCAAAGAATTAAATGCCAAAAGTTTCATAGTTGAGGTGAAGAATTTAAAAGTATAGTATATATATCTTTAGGTGTTATATATATATTAAATTTTGCAGAAGTCATTTTATTTAATGCATTAACAATGTTTTTTTTTAATTTACAATTCAAGGAAGAATATCTTAGGGAATATTCTCTGTGTCACAAAAGTGAAAAATAAGTTGTTTCATACATTTTCCAGAGAGGTCTTTTAAGCCTGGAGATGCAATTTTTTTTTTGAAGCCAATTTTGACTAAGTGTTGCCAAGATATGGATTTATTAAAGAGGAACAACATAGGAATTTATCAATTCTATTGTCACATTGATTTCATATCAACAAGCACATTAACAAAAGCACATAAGAATATCTTTTCTTTTGACTTTCATCTCATAATTCATGTTGCTATCTATTTAACATACCTCAAGATGCATGTTCTAATTAATTTGAACTTGATGAAATACCAAATTCTCTTAATCAATTGGTTTTGATCTAAGTGAACTTAACAAGGGATATGATCGTATATTCAGAATTCAAAAGGTGGTGAACAATTATTTCAAATTCCCTTGCATTACTAATAGAGCATAACAATGAATGTATTAGTTTGGTGATCACCATGTAGTATTTCTAATCCATCAAATTGCTTGACCATATATTGAACTCCCACATCTCAAATGCATTGTAATAACATAATTGAAGAACTTGGAGATCTATAATTTAGTGAAAATATCTATCAACCTATTTTCTCACAACATAATGCAAAATTTGGAACCACATGAGAGCAATGCAAGGAAAATTTCTTATTCTTTTCTTTCCTCTATTATTTATCCTGGTTCAAGGCTCCATCGGGAAAGAACCAGTAAGAAAACTCGATATCTTTGCCACTACATCAAAATTCCACTTCAATTTACATAATATTACTTTTCATTGAGTTTCTTCAAGACTTTCACAAGAGGCTTTTATCAAAGATCTTCATTTCCTCAAGGGTAAACATGGCAGATATAAGGAACAACATGGAGATGACAACACAAGGAGATAAGCAAAAATGGCATACATTCCCACCCGGTTGCACAATAGGTCCAACAATGAACCAATACAGGGGAAAGGTGGATTTTATCAATGGGAGAAGTCAATCACCATACCTTTACTTAGCCCTTTCGGGGCTTAAAACTTCAAGAATTTCCATTCTTTCACAAGGCCCTTTCGAGGCTATATCCACAAGGATTTCCATTCTTTTTTTTTTCACATTCAAGAATTCTCAATAGCAACAAGGTATGGGATAACAAGTAGGGGCCCATACACCCTACCCTTTCTCCCTCCTCTCTCCATGAGAGGAGACTCTACACCATTGAGGTCCAACTAATGCCCTTTCCCCAAGCATGGTCACTTCTTCCCTATTCAAGGGTGAGTGTTGCCAAATACATCCCCATTAAAAATCTCTCTCAAAAAAAAAAAAAAAAAAAAACAATCAACACACCAAGAAGGCATATGAATAACATCAAGGAAAAACAAGGTAAAATCCCTCCCAATACCACCCTCAACACAAAAACAAGGAATGCATATCTACACAATATCTCCAACACGATGCAACAAGATTCAAAATATGAACACACACAAGGAACCATTCATGGAGTGTAGAACTCCTACCTTCATACAAGAGTTATGCAATGGTGGTTTGAGAAGAGCTTCCCTTTTCTTTTTCCTTTTTCTTCCTTCAATCTTCAAGGCTTCTTCCAAAACTAGAGGATTGGGTCCCCCCAAAAAAAAAACTAAAACTCCCCCAAAAAGGCCTCTAAGTATGGTCCTTAACCCCACTAAGGTTCAAGTAACACAAGATGGGGGTTGGTTTTACTAACCCAAGTAAAGGACAGCCCATTTTCGAAATCAGCCTATAATAGGGTTTTTAAGAGACCCTAAGAGCCAACCTAGGAGGCTAGAGGGTTGGAAAGTACCCCCACCCATGCCCTTACCCATAGGGGTGCTTAAATTTAATGTTGTTAAGCCTTTAAGGGCTCATAAAGAATAATTAAAAGTTAGTAAAATAGTAAGATCAAATTACAACTTTTAAAGAATTACAATATAAACTTAGCACAAAATTTATCAAGAAATTTAACTCTGTTTCTTCCATTGGTCATCTTGGCTGATTTTCCTGCACACTCATTGCACACATCAGTAGGCCCAAAATCACGTGCATAATGTGAACTAACATGCTAAGGGAATTTATACATAATTTAAAGCATCTACTTCTTAATAAATAGTTGTTTATCTAATTCTACTCATATTTATAGCCTTTCGACTTGCATAATCACATGTGTTAGCTGGCATACATTTTCTTTCATCATTATACATATTTATAAGCATTAAATAGAAAAATCAACTAACTAAAGTAAGCATCACACATCGCAAAATAGCATACAAAGTTCAGTGTATCCACTAATGTTCTGACATGTCATCATGAGTATCAAAAATAACAATGCATCATAGGTGCTGGGATGGGTCGGGGTGAGGCTTCACAATTATCACAAAGGCTTTTTATTTGCATCTTAAGCCCATTATTCCAAAAATTATATCAATAGGACAAGGGGTATTTGTTCCTGGTTGAGAAACAACTAAGGGGGCTATAATAGCCCATGAGACCCTTCATTCCATCAAAGAACATAATATTTCAGCCCTTGTTGTCAAATTAGATATGACGAAGTCTTATGATAAATTGAGTTGGTCTTTTCTTCTTCTAGCCCTTCATTAGTTTGGTATTTCTTCTAGGTGGTGTAAATGGATTAAAGCTTGCATTTTAGGTGCACATTTTTCTATTCTCATTAATGGTGCACCAACAAGTTTCTTTGCATCTTCCCAAGGAGTTTGTCAGGGTGACCCTCTTTCTCCATTCTTGTTTATCATTATGGCAAAGGCCCTCAACAAACTTATTAACTCTTTTAATCAAAAAGGGAAGTGGAAAGGTATTAATATTATAGGTACATATTTGTCCATAACCCATTCTCTTTTTACTGACAATACTTTACTTTTAGGATCATCTACATATCAATAAGCACAAAGTATGAAGAAAGCCATTGACCTATCTACGCAAGTTTCAGGTCAATGTATCAATGCAACTAAATTTGAATTTTTTTTTAATACTTCCCAATTGGTTTCTCAAAGAATAATTAGTCTTCTTGGTTTTCCCCATGACCATTTACCTTCTATTTATCTTGGTGTTCCCTTTCTTATGGGATTAAACAAACCCTCTTATTGAAATTTATGATTGATTGTATCAAGAGTAGAATTAGTGCCTGGAAGGTTCATTGGTTATCCCTCTTAGGTAGAATTTTTCTTATCAAAACTATTATTTCTGTCATTCCTAACTATTACTTCTCCATTCTAAAAGCCCCAAAGATATCATCTCTCAAATTGAAACTTTAATCTGCACCTTTTTTTGGTTATATAATATGAATGGGTAGAAGAAAATACAGCTAACTTCTATTCATGCCATGTCAACCTCTTATAGAATAGGAGGTGTCGGACTTCCCAACATTACCAATTGGAATAAGGCTTTTGGTGCTCAATTTATTTGGCAAATGTATGAAAAATCCTTTGCCAAATGGTGTTGCCTTTTGCAAGAGAAATATTTAGATAACTTGGTACCTTCTAGAGTTCTTACTAAGCTAGACTTGCCAAAGGGGTCTGTCAGTAGGGATTTCATGATGGCTTCTCGAGAAGCTATTACTTCATTCATATAATGGCAAGTGAACAATGAGGATAGTGTCAATTTTTGGTTTGATTCATGGAATGGGTCCCCCCCTGCCACTATTGATTCTCTAAAGGATTTTTCAAACATGGTGATTCAAGCTTAAGGGACATCCTTCTCTACTTATGTCTTAGCTATTCGTAGGTTCATGGGGCTAGTCATTTGGCAAGACCCCTCATCTCTTCCTATATCCCACAACTAGGCTACTTCTTTCAAACTAGTTCTAGATTAAAGAAATTTCTTTATGTCTAATCATCTAGATTGCCTCTTTTGGGTTCCAACTAAAGATGATAAATACTCTATTAAACTAGGATATGTGGCTCTCTAACAAAACTAGTATAATCAAACCACATATCATGCTTTTGAATTCTGGTGGAATAGCTTAGTTTTTCCAAAAGTAAGATGTTTTGCATGGCTTGCACTTAAGAGCCAAATTTTAACTAGTGATCATCTTCATAGATTAAGCATTTCTGATCCCTTTAACTATGTGCTCTATTTGCAAGCTATAGAAACAACAAACCGCCTCCTCTTAAATTTCCCTTTTGCCCAAGATTGTTGCCATTTTCTCCTTGATAAGCTTAATTTCCATATGCAATTACCTAATTATCTATGGGATTTATTCCAAGCATGGCCAATATTATACTCTAAATCAATGTTTTCATGTCTTTGGAAGTGCATCCTTGCATCTATACTATGGGCAATTCGGTGGGAAAGAAACAAGAGAATTTTTAGGTAGACATCATCTCTAATATGATGTGGGAGCATCCAGAGGTATAAGGGCAATCCTGTGTCACCCAAAAAAAAATACCTAGACATAGTTTCTATTTCATGTGTTTTCATTTCTGGATACCCATTTGGGTTAAATAAAGGTTCCAACTCTCACAATTCCACTATTAGTGTTATGGGTTAAAGTTTTTAAGCACCTTGGGATATGTGTAAATGTAGAAAAAATAGGACTATATAATTGAGCCATAATTATGGTGAGTTAGAAGGTGTAAATTAGAGGAATGATTACAATTGCAATTTAGAACATTTCAGAAATAGAATCAGGTCAAAAGGCCCCATGGTTTGAAAGTTATTGCAATTTTTCAATTTCTGGAGACCTCCTAAGAATGCTTCAAAGTCAAGTCAGAGGCATTAAATGACCATGTATAGGTCCAAAAATGGGTTACAAGCAAAGCTGTCTATAGGGCTATAGAGTACTCTGAGAGCTTTTCGAAAATGTAAATGGTTCGTCAACCGGAACTATGGTTCAAAAGTTATGTCTTCCAGAAGTTCGGCTACCATTTTTGGATTCTTCTAATTTTGTGCCGACTTCTAATGTGACTTCTGGAGCCTTCTATTTTGGTAGTGGATGCCAACTAGCACTTTTTAGAATGTATTCCTAATCCTTAACCCTTTGGGGTCTATTTAAGAACATTTTTAGCATTGTAAAAGGCAGTTTAGAGTGGAGTTTGAGAGGAGGTATTGGAAGGAGAAATTATCTCTAGATTTATACGATTGTAAGCCCAAAGGGCATGTTTTGGAGTCTATTTTTCTCTGTACTGAGTGTATTAGCATATTTTCATAGTTAATAAAGTCTCCCTTTCCTGTTGTGTCCATTCTGTTCTTGGGCTTGACCCCATCACAATACCTCAATTTTTGGAAGGATTAGAGAGATCAATTGTTGAGCTTGTTAATGCTTTAGTAAGTAAATATAAGGGTATTCATGTTTTTTCTCCTTGGGATGGCTATATTATTCAATGATGAAAGGGTTTACTTTTCCCTCATCTTCCTGCTCTATTATGACCATCCAAGATTCCTCTTATCCGAGCACAAACCAAGTGGATTCCTCCAAGTGAAGGTTAGGCAACTCTAGCTATGGAATAATCATTAGAGATTTTAAAGGTCATGTGATTGCAACAAAATCATCTTCTCTCCCTCAATGTACTAATAACAAAGCTGAGGCCTTGGCCTTGCTTTTTGGTTTGGAACTTGAAAAATCACTTTCTATATCTAAGCTACATGTTGTAGGGGATTCGTCAATTATTATTAATGCATGTATTAACTATCATGCATGTAATTGGTCCATACAGTATATATCACATCAAGTTTGGTCTCTTCTTGATTCAATCTTTGAATGTTACATCATGCATACTTATAGAGAAGGCAATATTTTAACTAATTGTCTAGCTAATTTGGGTACTAACAAGGTTTACATTAACTCTTCACTTTCCCCACTTAATCTCCTTGATCTCCCCAACTTGGTTAATATTATGAAAAAAGAATATGTTTAGAATAAGGCTAAGTCATCCTCATTTTTTATTTGATAGTTCACCATGACTTCTCTATGATTTTACATCCTTTTTCTTTTATGGATCTCACCTGCTCTTTTGAGATATTATATGTAGGTCAGGAACTTGGATTACACGTGGTGCAGGAGCACGTCTACGATAGGAAGTTTGGTGGCGACAGGAAGACAACTTGCAATATGACTAAAATGCAGGGTACAAAGCAAATATCAGAAAGTTTTGATTTTAAAATCTAAATTTTGAAATGTTTGTGTGTGTGAGTTTAGAGTTTTATGTTTTAAAATAATGTCCTATGTTGTGGTGGCATAAATGGAGGAGTGAAATGATAAACTCTCCAAATATAGCCACTTAGGACCATGTGTGTTTGTTTTAGTGGAGTTAGTAGTGTGCAATGATTTAAGAATCTAATCATATCCTAAAAAAGGACAGATAGTTGGCAGCAGGAATATTCATAATTTTTGAAACAGTCTCCTATTCTTGGATAGAGACGTTTCATATTCCTTATTTAGGGAGTCAGTTTTTAGAAAGGAAGAGAGAGGAAGAAGACAAGTTTTTATTTTTGGGTTGAATTCGGCATGTTTGCAGAAATTAGTCTCAGTGCGTTTGTAATATCTCCCAAATGCACCATTGGATTTTGATGAGTTTTGGATATGTTGTTATAGGCCTAATTATGCCCATCTTCACTAGAGCGATCGAAGATTTTTGTTCTGGTTCAAAAGTTATTCATGTCTGAGTGCAGGTCTATCTAGAG
The DNA here is from genome assembly GCA_028749045.1 of Cupressus sempervirens. Taxonomy (NCBI): domain Eukaryota; kingdom Viridiplantae; phylum Streptophyta; class Pinopsida; order Cupressales; family Cupressaceae; genus Cupressus; species Cupressus sempervirens. The sequence goes on from CM053785.1 coordinate 375,399,810, forward strand.
ACAGCGAGAAGCAATATTTTGCAGAAAAATGTACTATGATGCGTGGTCAATATCTCAAGTTTGAACCGTTAGATTTCTCTCAAATTTTTATATGTTGTTTGAAACCTAGTTATGCCAAATCTCAATGGTTGGATTGAGTAAATCATTTTTTGTTCGAAAGTTATTCATGTCTGAGTGCAGGTCTATTCAGGAGGCAGCAAGAATATATTTTCTGGGCAATTTGTTTTAAAATTTTTGTTTAATGGATTAAGTGGATGGAAAAGTATATAGAATGGATTTAGAGAGTATATGAATTTTTAATGTGTATGAAGAAACTCAATTAATACATTGTGATGTTGGATTTTAGTGTGTGATCCTGAAGGTTGTAGATGCCCCTTGAAGCAACTCAGTTGAGTGACTGATTCCTCCTGAGTTTTCCAAGGTGTGGCTCTGCATCATTTTTGGTATCAGAGCCTTTGTGAAGGTTTCCAGATTGATGAGTTTGAGCCTTTGAAGCAACCCTTTGAGTTGAGTATATCCACGACAGGTTTCCAAATTGTAGCTCTACATCATAATGGAAGAAGAAGAAGCAAAAAGACAAAGCTATAGCCAAAGACATTCTATATTCCGAACAAAGTGCAAGTGCAAGAATAAGGTATGCAAAGTTATAGTTGACAGTGGTTCCTTTGAAAATATAATCTCAATAGAAATGGTTGAGAAACTGAATCTTCCAAGAGTACCTCATGATTTACCTTACAGAGCTTATGGGTTAGGAGATGAACAATGGATTGATGTCTTCGAAAAGTCATATGTTTCTTTTAATATTGGACCATATTTTGATACCATTGAATGTGATATTATGCTTTTAAAAGATTGTCACTTGATTTTGGGAAGAGCATGGCAATATGACAGGTCAACCATATATGATTGTAGAGAAAACACATATATCGTCAACAAGAATGAGAAGAAGATGCTTTTATTTCCATTGAAGGATGATACAACATAGAAGGAATCAAGAAGTATAGGTCTTACTGATAGGATAGCATTTCCAATGCATGATGAAGTGAAAGAGGAAGTGAAAGAAGTTTTGGTAGAGGCAAATGAAACTACAGAGAAGGCAACCATAAAGAGTGTAGATGTATGTGAAGTTGGTACAAAAATCTCAGCAATGATAGATGTAAGTTGTCGTTTGGAAGGGAAAGAACCTAAAGAGCAAAAAAAAGATAAATTGCAGCAAGTAAATGTTGATTAGAAGAATAAAGAGGAAAGTCATATGGGATTTGAGTGTGATAAAGTTATGGTTGGAACAATAATGTGTCCTTTGAAAATAGAGATGAGTACAATGTTGAAAGGTACTCCTATGAAAGAGAGTTTGGAGGAAAATAATGAAGCCTTCAAAATGCATGATGTAGTGAAATGTCAAGAGCAATGGCATGAGGATGGAGATAAAGATTGTGTAGCAGCAAGTTCTAAAGAAGAATCTGATTTATGGGAAGAGTTTACAGCCATCATGGGAGAATGGAAAAGCAATGGTGGTAGTATGGAGACTCAGCATGAAGAAGTTTCCAAAGAAGAGGTATCAGATGATGTTATGGACAAAGAAGATGAGGCTGGATATATTTATGACAGGGAAACAAATTATTTTTGGGACATAAATTTCAGAATAAAAATTCAAGTGTATGTAGCAATAATAAAAATTCAGAATGTGATGAAGTTACAAGTGTATGTAGCAGCCATACAAATTCAGAATATGATGAAGTGGATGCATAGTGAGCAGCAAATAATTTTTATCTTACCAATGGAAAACAAACCAAAGGTAAAGATAAAAGAGAAAAAGAAAATTCAAATGATACAAGTTCAAGAAAGGCCATGTTTTCTAATGGAGGAAAAGTACAAACCAAAAGTCAAGATGAAGGGATACATATGTTTTTCTAATGCTTTGTTTTGTAGGTGTTTCCAAGGGACTTGGAAACTTTTGAAATTTGGGAGTATGGTGCAGGAGCACGTCTGCGATAGGAAGTTTGGTGGCGACAAGAAGACAACTTGCAATATGACTAAAATGTAGGGTACAAAGCAAATATCAGAAAGTTTTGATTTTAAAATCTAAATTTTGAAATGTTTGTGTGTGTGAGTTTAGAATTTTATGTTTTAAAATAATGTCCTATGTTGTGGTGGCATAAATGGAGGAGTGAAATGATAAACTCTCCAAATATAGCCACTTAGGACCATGTGTGTTTGTTTTAGTGGAGTTAGTAGTGTGCAATGATTTAAGAATCTAATCATATCCTAAAAAAGGACAGATAATTGGCAGCGGGAATATTCATAATTTTTGAAACAGTCTCCTATTCTTGGATAGGGACGTTTCATATTCCTTATTTAGAGAGTCAGTTTTTAGAGAGGAGGAGAGAGGAAGAAGACAAGTTTTTATTTTTGGGTTGAATTCGGTATGTTTGCAAAAATCAGTCTCAGTGCGTTTGTAATATCTCCCAAATGCACCGTTGGATTTTAATGAGCTTTGGATATGTTGTTATAGGCCTAATTACGCCCATCTTCACTAGAGCGATCGAAGATTTTTGTTCTGGTTCAAAAGTTATTCATGTCTGAGTGCAGGTCTATCTAGAGACAGCGAGAAGCAATATTTTGCAGAAAAATGTACTATGATGCGTGGTCAATATCTCAAGTTTGAACCGTTAGATTTCTCTCAAATTTTTATATGTTGTTTGAAACCTAGTTATGCCAAATCTCAATGGTTAGATTGAGTAAATATTTGTTGGTTCGAAAGTTATTCATGTCTGAGTGCAGGTCTATCCAGGAGGCAGCAAGAATGTATTTTCTGAGCAATTTGTTTTAAAAAATTTGTTTAATGGATTAAGTGGATGGAAAAGTATATAGAATGGATTTAGAGAGTATATGAATTTTTAATGTGTATGAAGAAACTCAATTAATACATTGTGATGTTGGATTTTAGTGTGTGATCCTGAAGGTTGTAGATGCCCCTTGATGCAACTCAGTTGAGTGTCTGATTCCTCCTGAGTTTTCCAAGGTGTGGCTCTGCATCAACATGTGCATTAGATGGCTTTCTAATATCATGGTATTAATTGAAGTTTTAGATGCAGCTTAGGGATGGTAATCTTTGTGAGATTTTTCGTTGGGCTCTGGGTCTTGTCATTGGCACCAATCAATGAATTATATTCATATGAGTTTTTAGCTCTTTGTAATTTCTATATTCTCAATCTGAGAATCTCTAGGACAAGATTCATTAGTGTTGATAGATACTCTTTCTTGATGCAGTATTTCTTCTTCTGCATTCCTTTTTTGTATCAGGCAATGACAAGAGTTTTTCTTTTCTAGTTCTTTTCTCCAGGAGCTCTTCTGAACCAATTATTACTAATATAAATATAACGTTTCACCAAAAAAAACTATTGAACCTTAATCATAAATGCTAAAGCATAATCCTAAATATTTAAATATAAATGTTAAACACTCATATTAAATTTCCTATAAAATACATACCATAATCCTAATCACATTTCTAATTTAATGGTGTAAACCCATACCATAATCTTTACCCTAGCCCTAATTCTAAATGCCAAACCACGATTATAATGGTAGACCCTAATTTCTCAATAATTGTGCTAAATGCTAAAATCTAAATTACTAAACAATAAATTATCCCAATCTTAACCATAATTAAAAAATTTAATCCTTAAATCATAATGTTAATTAAATTAATTTATGGTATATTTTGTGCCCCAATCATAATGTCTAATTCTAAATGGATAACCCTAAATCCTAATCCAAACCACAATCTTATTTATGTTAAATCCTAATTGTTTTAATATTAAACCTTATGGTATTAAATTTTATGGTAATTAAATTAATTTATGGTATCCTAATCATAAATTAAGCTTTAAATGGTATGTTAAGCTTTATGGTAAATTAGTTTATGGTATCCTAATTGTAGGCTTTATGGTAATTAAATTTATTTATGGTACATTTTGTGCCCCAATCATAATGTTAATTACTCTACCCTAATTCTAAATGGATGGTTCCTAAATCCTAACCCAAACCATAAACTTATTTATGTTAAATCTTAATTGTTTTAATATTAAACCATATGGTATATTAAGCTTTATGGTAATTAAATTAATCTATGGTATATTTTGACAATTAATTTATGGTATCCTAATCATAAATTAAGCTTTAAATGGTATATTAATCTTTATGGTAAATTAATTTATGGTATCCTAATCATAAGCTTTATGGTAATTAAATTAATTTATGATATATTTTGTGCCCCAATCATAATGTTAATTACTCTACCCTAATTCTAAATGGATAACTGTAAATCCTAACCCAAACCAAAATGTTATTTATGTTAAATCCTAATTGTTTTAATATTAAACCTTAATCATAAATGCTTTAAAGCATAATCCTAAACATTTAAATATAAACGTTAAACACTCATATTAAATTTCCTAGAAAATGCTTACCATAATTCTAATAATATTTCTAATTTAATGATGTAAACCCATACTATAATCTTTATCCTTGCCCTAATTCTAAATGCCGAACCATGATTATAAATGGTAGACCATAATTGCTCAATAATTGCCATAAATGCTAAAATCTAAATTGCTAAACACTAAATTATCCCAATCTTAACCATAATTAGAAATCGTAATCCTTAAAGCTAGCATGTGACCCTAAAATTTGTAAACCCTAATTGTAATCCTATTTTTTAAACACTTATCCTAATTTTAATCCCAATCATAAATGATAATTACTCTTATATTTTGTGCCCCAATCATAACATTTGCTAATCCTAAATCTTATATTTTGTGCCTCAATCATAATGTTAATTACTCTACCCTAATTCTAAATGGATAACCTTAAATCCTAACCCAAACCACAATTTTATTTATTTGTTCAATCCTAATTGTTTTATTATTGATCCTTAATCATAAATTTGCTAAGGCTTAATCCTAAACATAAATATAAGATATTTTTAGAATTCACATTTAAGTTAATTTATTAATAGTTTTGGAGTATTATTTTATGATTAGGCTTAAATTTGGTATAATGTTCAATTAGCTTTAACATTAAAGTTTACTTAAGTATTTAACTTTTGTAATGGCCCTTTTTTAGGTCATTCATTTTTTTACAGTTTTCTTTCTTTTTCTCTCTGTGAACAAATAATACATGCCATAATTTGTTCTATGCATAGACTCATCTCCTTGAATGCATGATACAATTTGCTTTCCATGTAATTTGATGTACCTCTACATGATTTGTTGTGACTTCCTGCACACAATTCCTTTTGTCTCCTTTTCTCTGACTAAGATGTTATTCCATGGTATATATCTCTTCCAATCTCTCCCCATTCCTTCCTATGCATGCCTCTTAAATATGAGTACGGTGCAGTGTGACCCTTCAAGCATTTGATTAAATTTATAATGTGTGTTGTGGTTTTAGACTTGTGTAATGATTGTGTAATCATATATTAATTAATAATGATATTAGTAATATCACTATAGTATATTTTCTTTATATATTATCTATAATATTCATTGATCATATTTAAGTAATATGTTAATATAATATACATTATAAAACTATTATTGTTATTTGATATTACTTATAATTAATATTATATATCTCATAGGTTATTATATTATATTGACTAATTGGTTAATCAATTTATTTTCATTAATAGTATATGTAATAATATGTAAATACATTATAATTTATTATTCTTAATTATTATCATTATATAATATGTTATTCGAATGTCCATATATCCTTAAATTTGAGCTCATGACAAGTCCACCCCTCTTGAATTTTCTTTTCCTCAAGCAATAATTGTTTTCATATTCATTTCACCTTATATAAAAAAATTGACTACTAGATCCCATTCAAATTTTTACTTATAAGATTACTTCATTCTATTCTATAAGGAGCCACACATGTAGTATGCATTTGAATGTAAATTATACTTATGAATGTATGAAGACATGAAGCATACACATTGATGCATGAAGATACGAAGTAGACACAATGTAGACACATCATACATAACCTTGATTAGGTCCTAAAATTAATAATGCACAATGATTATACTTCTTCGTTAGGCTTATAAACCCTGCAACCACAAAATAAGCATCAGTACATGCATATATATAAACTTCAAAGAAATTTGAATGATAATAAGTTAATCCAAGCCAAATCCATGCTAACCCCAAGAGAAAAACTTTTCACCCCCTTGACCCCGGTGGTAGGTGTTAGGCATCCACATGAGGTGGTCTACTTAGTGGATTTCTTATTTGGCTAGAAGGGTTCTTGTGAAAAGGAGTCATTACAATCTTTCCCTTAACTAGCACTACAATAGGGTGTCCTAACCGCTCTCCCTTGATTGCAAACTCCATAGGAAAGTTGATAGGGTGCCCTTACTATTTCCCCTTAACTAATACTAGAATAGGGTGTTCTCCCCTGATTGCAGACTCCATAGGAAAGTGGTAGGATTCCCTTACTATCTTCCCCTTAAGTAGTACTACAATAGGGTATCATAGTGCGGCTCTTCCCTGATTGTAGACTCCATAGGAAAGTTAAATATGGCCTTTACCTTAACTAATACTATAATAAGGTGTCTTAATGAACCTCCCTTAATTGCAAACCCCATAGGAAAGTTAAATATGGCCTTTCCCTTAACTGATACTACAATAAGGTGTCTTAACAGACCTCCCTTAATTGCAGACCCCATAGGAAAGTTAAATATGGCCTTTCCCTTAACTGATACTACAATAAGGTGTCTTAACAGACCTCCCTTAATTGCATACCCCATAGGAAAGTTAAATATGGCCTTTCCCTTAACTGATACTACAATAAGGTGTCTTAACAGACCTCCCTTAATTGCAGACCCCATAGGAAAGTTAAATATGGCCTTTCCCTTAACTGATACTACAATAAGGTGTCTTAACAGACCTTCCTTAATTGTAGACCCCATGGGAAAGTTAAATATGGCCTTTCCCTTAACTGATACTACAATAAGGTGTCTTAACAGACCTCCCTTAGTTGTAGACCCCATAGGAAAGTTATAGACAGTAGGGTTTCTATATAGTCTTTCCCTTAACTAGTACTACAATAAGGCGTCTTATAGACCTTCCTTGATTGTAGACTCCATAGGAAAGCTACTTGAAATCCCTAAATCATTTCTCAATTTTGCACCTTTACGATTACATTAATTAAGAAAACTTACAATTTCATATTTTTCATTTATATTTCATTTTTTAAATAGTGAGTAACTCATATTTAAGCAAAAAAAATTAATTAAAACATGTTACCAAAATATTAGGCCCACATATTTATTCCAATAATTGATAACTTTATCGATAATTTATCATACTTTTTTTTTAAAGTAGAAATATAATTCAAAATTAGTAAAATTAATTTATTTCTTTCAAATAAATAACATGTCATATACATACCTCATATCATGAGCATACCTTTTCTTGTTAGTTGAATGAATTTCACTATTATTTACAAGGGTCCATGATGTTTTCTTTTATGTGTCAAATTTTACTAAAGCAGCTCCAAGAGGGAACTATGGAATGTGTTGACTCACGCAGACCCGTACAGAGTAATCATAGGCACTTTAGTCACTTCTACAATTGAATACATGCTCGCCCTTCAAAATTCCAAGACTTATTGAATAGCTTTCTCTCGTCAATGAGGAGGGCATACTTGATTATGATTTCAAAACCCTAAACCTATTGTGCCTTCCTCTCTTCATTCGTTTCTCTTGTATGCCAAGCACAATTAAAGCTGCAGTTATTCTTCCTCTTCGATATGGTCAACAATACATAATGGAGTCTGGATAAATCTGGTTCCCTGCACCACCATTGATATTCTCCATATCTTATTTCTTTTTATCACTGTACATAACATGTATTGTTTCTTATTCCCTATTTGGTGCCTAAGATTCGTCCATGTTCTAATTTGACAGTGATCATTGGCTAGAGGTTTATGATTGTCGAGGGTGGTGCTGGAACTGTCATTGGATGCTGGGCAATTCTATACAATCCAATTATATTATATCTTGTTACTAGCTCCATCCATATGTATTCTTGTGCATGTGTATTTGTTTATAATAATTGATGGACGCATATCTATTCCAATTGGGTCTTCCGACAGTATTATCTTGTTGGTGTATATGGTAACGATACTACAATGTAGCTACGATTATTGTAATTATATGCTGACTGGAGAATCGATCTATTCCTTCCCAGCAATGCACAACCCATACTATGTCCAATATGAATTACATTTTCTTGGTGATAGATACATTCCTTGAATATGGATGTACTCAGTTATTGTCCTTATTGGTTAACTGCCATTTGTGATTCATATGTATTTTTTTATTTAACTCTATAGTATCTCCTTGAATCTGTTGGCCAACTTTATTATTTGTATCAATATGAAATTTCAATTGGATTCCCTACATGCATTGCCTTCTTTTTCCATGTCACAATCTACATTCTTTGATTGGTTCATGATTGTACTATGTTTGTAGGGTTCTTCTAAAAATTGATGACTCCTTTTTTTTTTATCTTTCTCTATATCCAACCTTATTCCATTCCTTATAATCATGGTTGCTAATGTAACATGGATCAAGGGTCTCTGAAGACGTGGGTGTGAGTGAGTGGTTTCATTTCATCCTTTGTTTCACACTACAAGCACCCTCTTGAGCCTTATAAGGATAATCTACTTCACTGTCAATACCACCATTCTCCACAATAAATTGAAATGTAGAATCCATTAATCCACCATTGCACCCCTAATTGGCTGAAGTATCATAGTCTACTAGCTCTTGTTCAAAAAGAGATATTAAATTCCCCGTCACAATCTGATTAACTCCTTCAATAGCTGCAACCATGGAGAAAGCCCAACAACTTCCACAAGCTCCCTGGTCTTTAACTTCAATTACATCACCATTTTTTCTCCAATCTATTGATTTAGTTAGATGGTCATCTTTTCTATACTGATATCGAATGCTCAAAGAGTTTTTTCGACAGGTATCTTGACGAATGAAATACTATACCCGAATACATGCTTTTGAACTCATTGTGGGTCAAGTTAGCAAACCGATTGAGGTCGAGGAAAATGAATTATTTTTTCGATTCTGTGCGTCAATGTTAAGAAAATTGTTTTTTAATATGTGGGATCTAGTTTCTTTATCAAGGAGTCCATTGTAGGCCCTCCCATGCTTCAACTGCCACCATTAATACATCCGAAAAAGTGCTTCATCTGAAACTAGATCTTGCGGTTCGTAACCTATCACAGAAAAACCACTGTAGCATGAAAATCTCCCAATATAGAGCACAAGTAATAGTGTAAATATCACCAAATTCATCATGGATGAAAGCAAAGATTTTGGATGATGAAGAAAATAAGATTGTATATTCATTACTCATGAAACTTCACAGGCTGGCAGGAAAACCAGTTCTGATACCAATTGTAATGACTCTTTTTTAGGTCATTCATTTTTTTATAGTTTTCTTTCTTTTTCTCTCTGTGAACAAATAATACATGCCATAATTTTTTCTATGCACATTTTCTTTCCATGTAATTTGATGTACCTCTACATGATTCACTGTGACTTCCTGCACACAATTCCTTTTGTCTCCTTTTCTATGACTAAGATGTTATTCCATGGTATATATCTCTTCCAATGTCTCCCCATTCCTTCCTATGCATGCCTCTTAAATATGAGTATGGTGTGGTGTGACCCTTCAAGAATTTGATTAAATTTATAATGTGTGTTGTGGTTTTAGACTTGTGTAATGATTGTATAATCATATATTAATTAATAATGATATTAGTAATATCACTATAGTATATTTTCTTTATATATTATCTATAATATTCATTGATCATATTTAAGTAATATGTTAATATAATATACATTATAAAACTATTATTGTTATTTGATATTACTTATAATTAATATTATATATCTCATAGGTTATTATATTATATTGACTAATTTGTTAATCAATTTATTTTCATTAATAGTATATGTAATAATATTTAAATACATTATAATTTATTATTCTTAATTATTATCATTATATAATATGTTATTTGAATGTCCATATATCCTTAAATTTGAGCTCATGACAACTTTATTTATATAATTGATATGGTTTTAAATATGTGCATTTATAAAACTGATATTTTAGATTTATTTTATTAAATAGGGATTTTGTGATTTTTTATGTTGTTTAAACATATATGTAGATTATATTTGATGGACCCACCCCCACCACCTCCCCCTCCCCCACCCTCACCTCTGCCCCCTCCATCTCCACCTCCACCTCTACCTCCACCTCCACAACCACCTAGTCCTCCTCCAACACCTACTACAGAGAATCTAAGGGTGAGCATGAGGTGCAACCTTCACATCAACATGTGTGATATTTATACCATTAATCACAAGCCCCAACCCCCTACCCCTCACCTACTTCACCTTGCAGATAGTATGCAAGGTGTTGTACACTCTATTGAGCATTTGGATTGTGACATCGATAGATTTAGATTGTGGAGGCAAAACATGCATGCCTTTTATTCTGATGGCCTATCTTATAGAGAGGTTCATCAGCTCAAATTAAATAAAGGGCATTTTAAAAGATACTTTCTAAACCCTAAGATAGGTCTTGAGATTAATGAGAAGAAGCCTTGCATATCTATTAGATGGTGCACACATCCACGTATATCAGCACACTTTTGGGAGTGGTGGTGGATGGTATTTGACCATCCACCACACACAAATCATGAAGTGCTCATGTACTTTCTTAGGAAACTATGGGCTGAATTGGAATTGGGTTTGAAACCTAATTATTGTGATATTAGATCATTTCAAGGTTTTAGTGGAGGAATGCCTCAAGATAGGTCTAGGGAAAAACTGAGTGATAATACAAGGAATTGCATATAGCCTCAGCCTCTTGTACCTCTTCCTACACCAGTTGTCCTAGTGCCACACCATCATCAAGTAGTGTCATTTGCTCTTACTTCATTGAGTGCCCTTTTGGGAAATTTAGTAGAGCAATAGACACAAGCAAAAAATATTCATCCACTTGGACACATTTGTACTAGTTGTGGAGATATATGTAGAGGCCCCCAGAGCCATGTTGATGTGGCAGATGATGACCATTATGTGGAGGGTGCTGATTTTGATGATGATGCATAGGTTGCTCATGGTGATGGTAGTGATGATATTGATGTGTCATCATTTGTTGACCTTCTACATAGAGAGCCCAGAGACAGTCAGAAATAGCAAGTAAAATTTAAATTTAGATTTAAATTAAGTACATAATTATTTACTTTCTACATAGATGTGTAATTGTATTAACCATATTAATTTATGTTGATTTTGAAATAATAGAGGATGGATGATATTGTTCCTCCTAGGAGGTAGTATAGTTCTTTTTTTAGACCTATGGACATTGGTATCCCTCATACGGTATGGACTTTTAATTACACTATAAATAATGTACATTCAAACTCAAATTTAATAACATGTGCTCATATGTTCTTGTTATCTAATTTTGTAGGGATTGTTGTCTGCTACACAAGTTGATGTTTGTATAGGTCTTGATCCATTGACCGCTGAGGCATAGCCTCAAATACCTATGGTATGAACTTTTGACTCAAGACAAATAATTTGTATTATTTTTATGTACACATTGTTATTAACTTATAATCTTCAACTTTGGTTCATGTATAATTTTATGTGTTTTGGTTTTATGAACATGAGATGGATCCCACTTATCCATATAGGCCTCAGTATAGTTTATTTTCTACTCCATCTTTTGACCATTTGAGACATGTCAATGATCAACATGGTAGCATATCTTTAGACATATCTGTGACATTGACTACTACTTAGGTATGATATATGTGTTTCTATAGTTTATAAAAAATGTAGTGTAAATTATGTACTTTTTAATTTACATACTTTGTAATTCATGTATTTATAATTATGACTCAAGTTTTATGTATCCATAATTTTAGGACTATGTCACCATTAGTGTTGTTGAGACTATAGGACTAAGCTAGATGGAGGTACATACATCATCCTTTGAGGTCAGTACTATCATTTATGTGTACATACATAGTCCATTATGATCTTTATCAAATTTTAAAAATTTATGTATTGTAAATTACAGGACCTCACCACTACCACATTTGCTAGCTTTCATAGTGCACCTCCTCCTATTACAGAAGGACACCCATCTCATGTGGTAGTATTTTTATTATGTGTTGAATATTTAATTTATTTGCAAGCTAGGTTTTGAAACCCATTTTAATTATGCATGTACATGATGAGACACCTCATGTTACACAGGATGATCCATCTACCTCACAAGGTGTCCCACATGATGAGACACCTCATGCTACACAAGATTATTCATCTACCTCACAAGGTGTCCCACATGATGAGGCGCCTCATGTTACACAAGATGATCCATCTACCTCACAAGGTGTCCCATATGATGAGACACCTCATGTTACATAGGATGATCCATCTACCTCACAGGGTGTCCCACATGATGAGAAACCTCATGTTACATAGAATGATCCATCTGAGTCCTCTTCAAGTGGAGTAAAGAGGACTGCAAATTAGATAGATTAGGTGTTTTTGGCACCTTTAGATTGTGTTTTTATAACATATATTGTTTATTATGTTACACTTTGTATCAGGACATGTAACTATATTATATGTATTTTTTGACTTCATAGATCATATTATGACATGTTAGACCATGTACTATATTTTTATGACTTCTTATCATGCTTGTGTATGTAGTATAGATTATTATGCTATCATGTTGTATGTATGAACCATTTTCTTTAATGTGACATTTTATTTATGTTATGACACATTTTGTAAGTATATGGTACATGAACAATAATCTTAATAATTTTAATTATTTATATATGAACATTAATTTAAATATGTTTGAACATTAATTTTAATTATTTATATAGGAACATTAATTTATAATATCAAGTGCACACCTTTAACTTTCAAATATAAATAAAATCCTATTTTAAAATGTTTGCAACATGTTTCACAATATATGTAAGACAATGTGAATGACATAAATAGAAGTGAACTCAAACTATAAAATTGGTTCAATACATTTCTTCAAATGAGCTCCTACCAAATAAAATTGTAAAACAAAAACGTGTGTTAATAAAAGCATAAATTAATATCAGCTATTTGAAATATGTAAATATGTGTAATTTGTATGTACTCACTATGTGTAATTGTACAAGATGTTGATGTTCGATCCACCTTAAATATTTAAATTTATATAAATTGTAATTGAGACCTGAATAAGAGGTATATATAAGTCTCTAATTTTCTATAGACAATGAATACATAAATTTAATTTAATTATATAAGTACATATATAAAAATAACACAATAAAGAAAAAACTTACATGTGTTTGATTTAAATGTAGTCATCCCACTATACCATCTACATCCTCTCTCTTTTGCAATGCACTATGATTATCTCATGCTCATCCATTATCCATAATACCTTATTTTTTGGGCCTCCCTTTGTATCTTTCTAATTTGATATTCATTGCCACAACCAAATGAGAATAGTGCAAAATCTTCTTTTTAGTTTGGTAGTCTTCAAATGTTGGTAAACCATTTCTTCTTGTTAGGTATGTATGTAGCCAAGTGCTAGCTACAATGACAAACCCAATTGGATACTTTTATCTACTTGATGACATATCAAGTTTTTCATAGGTTCCACACATCTAGCTAGCCAATACTCAATCTATTCATCATCATCATTAGGTGCAATAACAACATAAAAATGTCCTACAAGATAAGATAAAGTATGTAAACACTTTAATCACATGTGTACATATATAAATAATATATTAAAGACATATACTTGAATTATATTAATGACATGTACATAAATATATAATATAAATTGAAGCGTGATCACAAAAAAATTTAATTAAATTGTGCATACCAAGTTGTATGAGTTATGAAATATGACCATAGTCTTTTAATGCAAAAGTAACATTCTAGCCTTCATTTACAATATCATCTTGAAAATGTGTGTCAATAGGTGCTAATGATTTTTGTTACCAATCTTCAACCCATTTTGCATTATTGCATTCTTCCCATTCACCTACAAGACAAAACTATTAAAAACAAGCAAGCTCCCTACTCCATATAGTCTAAGTGTTAGATTCTAAACTCCTAAATGAATGTCATTTAATTGACCCGCTAATTCTATCATAGTCATATCTTGAAAGGATATTCTTCTCTTCAACTAGGTAGAAGAAATGTTTGATTGTAGAGTTTTGACTTGATCTAGTGTATAAATATTTGTTACACCATTTGATAATCTCATGTGCATTTTGAATTTGGCTTTTTCCTCAAATTTTAATTACTCTCTAATAAGGGCTCTCTTTACACATGCACCAGCACCATCATGTTCTCCTTTACCATGTCTAGCCTCTAAAAAACTCCACACATGTTGGATATTAGTTTTCTTATGTGTCCTACTCAACCAATAGAACATTCTAGCATTCTTGAATTGTTCTATACAATTATCTGACCATATCCAATTTTGTGTCATTTGAAGTTGTCTCTCTTTTAAATTATCATAAAAGACCTTGAAACAATATTGGACAAACTCAGATGAATGAAGTTTATTATCACTCATATAGAAACGATACTCTCTAAATATTTTTTGATCCTCCTCTGTACTATTAGGTACATGCCTATAAACTATATGAACATAAATTTTTACTTGCACTAAGTTGTAATATTGTGGTTGCACCTCATCTTGTGGTGCAAGTGTGTAGTTTTGTGCAAAGTCAACGATTGAAAGTATAGTACCAATTGGAAATGTATTGTTACATATGAAAAATTGTCCATCAAGCCATCTAGCATATTGAGAGTGTTCAACATATATTTTTGGCATGATAACTCTCTTCAACTAATCCATAAATGCATGACAACTAACTTAATCTGTAACTAGATCACACCTTCTTCCAATCTTCCCATCCTTCAATGTATATTCAATAGTTTTGAATCTTTTTACATAAACTAATTGCTTTGATTAAGTAAAAATAGGTTTTAAAGGACCCAAAATCTTTTACATAAAACTAGAAGTCTAGAAAGAAATAAGAGAAGTAAATACCATAGAAAAGCAACATAGGACAACATGAGACAAACCTCCAAAAAGAACAGCCATGAGGTCACCCAAGACAAAGTTGGAAAAGATAGCAAAAAATAGCAACCAACTAGCTAAGAAGTCTTTATCAAGTCAATAGCCTGATCTGCCAGAATATGCATATTCTTAGCAATGGCCTTCACCTCATTCATTTTACTCATATCTTCATTCTTCTTAGAATGAGCTCGAATGCATTTTCTAGGACCCTAATTCTTAGACACTGGAGGAAAGTCTTTCCCTTTGTCATGCTCAAGCACCTTCAAGAGGTTAGCCACATTATTAGCCATCTATTTGAACAACTTTTCCACATCACCTAGCTTAGCTTCGATTTTAGACACCTTCCCCTAATTAGCACTAATTGCTTTATCCAAGACCATGTGTTTGGCCTCGAGCTATGGTATCTTATACATAAGGTTTTTAAGTTCTTTTCCATTCCCAATAACCTCTAAAGTCTTGTCTATGTGTTGGCCAAGTGTATGCTCACCCTTGGCAATTTTATTGACTTGCTCCACTTCCTTGCCAAACACTTGCATTTGTTGCTTTAGGAAGCCAATCACCTTCATGATTGTACAAGGGTTACCAAATAGACCTTTGGATGACCTAGGCCCACCATCAGTATTTTCATTAAAATTTGGAAGATGCCCCTATTCCCCATCATCCTCATTTTTTGAAACCCCATTCTTCATAGTCTATAACTTCTCCTCTTTTTGCCTCAAAGATTTTCTTCTCCTTTCCATCCGTTGAGCCAGAGGCTCATCATCAAAAGGGGAAGAGGCCCGACCATCTTGAAAATCCTTAATACCCTTTCCTTTACTCCCACTCCTCTTTTTATAGTGATCTCTCACCAATTCCTCCATAGAATCACTTTCCTAGTCAAAATCATAGTCAACAACCATCTTTTTCTTCTTGCTAGAACTACAACTAGAGCCCTTTTTCAAACTCCCCATAACTCCCTCAACTTCATCTTGTGTATTCGAATCATAACCCTTTTCCAAGAGACTCCCTTCCATATCATAGTCTGCCCCTTTCAAACTACCCCTGGGTTTCACAATCTTCTTGGATTTTAACACATTCATTATACGGACCATAAGACCCTCATGGAAAATATGCTCACCATTTAGGTCTTTCTAAATAGCCTAAATGGAAATGCTAAGAGATTTCCTTAAGTAAAATGGAAAGTTGATCCTAACATCATGCCTAAAGTGATTGGCCAACATGAAATGGTACCCATAAAACTTAGTAAATCTCCCATCTAAAGTGAGGTATTCCATTATAACAAAAAGCACAAATTGCCATAGTCGAGAAATAGAGCCCAAGTTGATGTAAGAATTACCTATTTTCACCAAGTGGCCTTTCTCATGCTCTGATTCCACAAATTCATCTATGGCCCTATCAACAACTCCCTCTCTCGAAAAAAGTTAATCACATCCATTTCCAACCTCGTAGCCTCTGCAATCACTTCTTCGGTAACTTCCATTCACTGGTTACCAACCATAATAGATCCATCCTTCCAAGATTTAATAAATTGATGCCTAGTGGCAGGATTGTTACCTTTAAGCCTTTCCATGTACCCTATGAAATTTACATCAACTAATTGTTGTCCAAAATTAGTCAAAGCATTTTCATGTAAACATTCATCTAACAAAGAAAGATTGCCACACATATCACATGTACCAGAAAGACATACATTGAAAAGAAAGTATTGATCATTAGGTGGCTTACAAAACAAACCTAATATGAAATCCTTTAGTGGTATTTTTATACCACATTCCTACAACATTTCTTTACTATGCATGGTACCACATATAGATCAAAGTACATCATAATGGTAATGAAATTGAACATGATTTTTACAACAACATGTGATTCTTTCCTTGTTAATCCCTACATACCGTGGTTTACACTTTTCAAAAGATCTTTGACCAATGGTAATAGTTAACACCTTACCATCTACAAATTTTTTGAACAATTCAATTTGAGTCATGTCTAAAAGGTGTTTAGAATGTAGATCATGTATTTTTGAGCCAATTCTCAATTTAAGAACATCTCTTGAATTAGATGACACTCTTGTATTGTCATGCCAAAAAATTTCAACCAAACTTTTGACTTTAGTAGTAAGTTTCATAACACATCTCAGGAGTCTACTACTAGAATTCCAAAAAATATTTGCTAGATCAAATTCAAAGTTAACCCTTCTCATTAGAGCTCTTTCTAAAGTCTTACGATTCACATTAAGCTATCCACTTATGTTACTAATTAATCTTTTGTTAGTTTTTGATTTGTTAACTAAAGTTGTTTTTATTTCTCGTCGTGCTACATTCTTATCTTTAGAGTGACTTCTCTTTCCAATAACATCAAAGACACTAGCAATAGTGGATACAACTTATTTTAAAAACTCATTTTTATTCTTGGGTTCTTACATTCCTAACCTTTTCATTACTTTTCACACTTTAAACATTTTAATTAGTTGCAACATCAACTGACATTGAAACCCAGATTTCTTTTATAAAAAAATGTCTATATAATCTATTAGCATGTGTCCTAATTTGTATCCATGAAACCAATCCATGAAGATTATCTAGCACATCATTAGAAAAATCAAAATAATGTTCACACACTTCAGTATCATTTTGGCATGTTTGTTTAGTACTTGGTGTTTCCATTTCTACATTCATACCATTGTTATTTTCAATTGTCATTTCATTTTCAATGTTATTTGGAATTTGAATATCATTTTCATTTTTTCTTGGTATTTTTTTAGGGTATGCATTTCCATTGGAGTTTGTTGTGCATGATCATTTGGCAATCTATTCTCATCAAAAAAATCTAAATCATTTAAATCATAACCTACTTCTAAAAAATCACCAATTTTATCATGAGAAAAAACTCAAGGGTTTGGAGACACGCCTGTATTGAATGTTTGATTAGAATGTGCACCCGAATCTCCTTGTTTTGGGTTCTCGTCTTTAGCCTCTTCATCCATCATGGTATCATGAAAGTCTTTCTCCTCTGAAATACTGCTTAACTCTCTAATTCTTTGTCTTCTCTCTCGTTGGCATTGTGTATCATTCTCTTTATTTGTTGCAATCTCCTCCTTTTTCAAAACTTTTATTTTCTTCTTTCTTTGTTGTTTTGATCCCATGTTTGCATCAGTTTTGAATTTGAATCAAAGCTTGCAAATTGTAGAAGAAGACAAGAAACATGACAAAATTCACTATTGCAATTTGAAACTATCATTCAATCATCACAATATTTGAAAATGCTATGTGGGGCATCTTTTGGGGCCCAATGGATACATTAAAATCAAGTACCTGAATATTTAAAAATTGGGGGCCTGATTTGGTTTAAGGCTAAATTCAAATTGGGCACCCAATTTTTGAATTACAAATCCAGTGCCCAATTCTAGTGCCATAGACATGAATTCACATCGAGTTTTTCCTTGGGGAAAGGCATGGCATAGGCTTGGTGGGACCAAGCTTATGCCTTTATGAACCAATTTTTGACTAGAGCATTTAATCAACAATTTCAAGGACTTCATAATTTTTATATGGTTATCCCCATTAAATGTTTTGAAAAAACAAAATGCCATTATAGGTCTTATTGTTCTGATTTCAAAGATGTAAATTTTATAGTGTTATGAGTTCATTTGCTATTTTTCCATTATTTATTAATCAAAAGTATCTCTTAAACATTAAATAGTGACATTCACTAAAACTTTAATAACATTTTTAATTTTTCATATTTTGTAAATTAGTTTACATGTCATCGATCCTTAGACAATTCTTTTGAAGTTTTAAAAAAAAATCCAAAAAAGTAAATTCTGATTAAATTATGGCATTGGTACATGGGAGGTTTTAGGAAAAAGCTTAATTGTCAATTAAAAATTAATTAAAAATATTCATTAAAAAAATTAAGAAAATTATTCTCATCAATCTTTGGTGTGTCAGGTAACTTCATTTAAAAGGATTCACAAAAATTCATTTAGTTGTGTCAAATTATGGTGTCCATACACAAGCATGGTATGGTCCTGAAACATGCATTTTCAAAAAGTGGTTTTTAATGATCCACACCAAAAAAATAATCTATCATATGGGTATACAAATAAATTATATATTCAGAAAGAAGATTTCATGCACTATAATTTTAATTTCTAAAGATTTTTTATTTATTTAATCTCTAAATGGCTCAAATTTTGGCATCAATTGACAATATATTTCAAAAATAGGAAAAACACTTCCACTTTTTGGCCAAAAGTGAGACCAAAATTCTTGCACTGACCTGTGTATTATAGGGTCCTAAGTGGTTGTAATGTGCCTTATATAGTACTAATGTAGCATAATAGGTCCTAAGCAGTCCTTGGGAATCTTAAGGGGTCCTAATATGTCTTATGACCACTTATGAAACTATAAAACAAATTACAATCAGCCACACATGACCCTAAGTTGTCCTAAGGGGTCCTAATGTGCTGTGATATGTCCTATGTGGTTCTAAGGGGACCTAATGTATCTTAGGACTATTTAGGACCCTATAAGAACAATTACAACCTCTTAGAAATCTATAAGATACATTAGAACCCCTTAGGACTACTATTGGTGTCCTAATGTGTCTTATGTCCACTTATGACCCTATAAGACACATTATGATCACTTAGGACCCTAATTCACCCCAAAGGGTTTTAATGTGTTGTAATGTGTTTGTCATGAACATTAATTAATGTATGAGCAATATAATCTATGCTTTATATTATATTATATTACATGAATAATATAATATATATTTTTAAAATAACTTTAGTCTTTATAATTATTTTAGTTCAATTGTTCCTCTTAGATTTATTTGTGCCTTTTTTCAAGTTATTTTTCTATTAATTTTTAATAATAGGTTTTTTATGTGGAGACTTTTTTAGATGGTTTTTTTATTCATATATGATAAATTAAATATAAATAAATCATATTTTTTTATTTTTTTTATTTTTTTAAAATTATAATTATAATTTATTCATCTTAGAGTAGGTTTAAACAATAATTTTATTACTAAGAAATAGTCTTATATGTGGGAACTTTGCTCTCAGATTTTCCAATTTTTTGCCAAAAAATTTCAACCCTATTCATAAAAAAAATATTTCCAATTATTTTAAGTTGCTTTCCAATTATTTTATTTTTTGTACTTATTTTAATTTCCTTCAAAATTATTTCTTTCTTATTTATTTCTATTTTATTATTTCCATTTTTTTATAATTATAATAAGAAATTTGTATTAATATTAAATGTATTTAAAGAGTTATAGCAATAAATAATAACCATACTTGTAATGTTCTATTTTCTTTCTGACTAATTCTTTCTAACATTACTATTCTTATCTGCTTTTGTCCAACTCATCCTCTTATCCATCTTTCCTTCCAACTCATTTTCAAATCTATCACTATCTTTATCCCTTTACAACTCACATTTCCTCAAAGTCAAGCCTTGGATCAGGTCATCACCACCTTCTTCCCCCCCTTGTCACCCTCCAAGGGCATGAACTAGCCACTAGATACACCTACATCGAGACACACCAAATTTGTTCAATCATGTCACAGATTCATCAGGCAGCAACATTCCACTCCCAAGACTACTCGAATTCAAGCTCAAGCTTCTAGTCTCCCTGGGTCTTATCCCTCGGTGATGGATTTCTTTGTATTGAGAAAGGATATCTACTCCTTCTCTTGTTTCCTCTATTTGTTTTGTTTTGTTGCTTGTCCTTTTCTGGACACCATTTGGTGCTCTTGTTGGGTTTCTTTTATACCCTATTGTATCTTCTAGTCCCTTAGACCCTTCATTGGTCTTTTGTTAGACATTAATATCATTATCTTATTTATCTTATCTTATCCCTTTTCTCAAAGCTATTAGAGAGCTTTCTTAGGTGTTGTCCTTGTTTTTGTTATTTTGTATTAGAAAGTTTTTTTGGTTGCAAGTTGAAGGTGTTGGTCATGTTTATTATTTATTTCTTTTTCTACCATAGATGTTCATAGGGACTTTTAAACTTCTTTATTACTCTTTTTTTAAACCTTTAGGTTTCAAGTCATTTTAAAACTTGTTTTTACCTCTATCCAAAAAAATCATAAGAAAATCTCACCCAAATCATAATCATACCTCTAACCTAAATTTTGATAATAATAATAATCCAAAGCCTTGTCTAAATCTAACCTAAATTCTGACACTAAACTCTAACCATGTCCTAATCTAAACCATAAACTTGAACCTTAAGCATAATCTTTACTCTAACCATAATAATAAGCTAAATCTTAACACTAACCCTAATCCTAACTATTTTTATAAACTAAGAATGACACTAAACCCAACAAACTCACTGATTCAAAATCTAAAACCAAGCATATTATTCAAACCATAAATGTAACCCTAAACCCTAACTTAAACCTAATTCAAACTCTAAAAGTAATTGTACTTTAACTTAAACCCTAACTATAATGATGATTCTAAGATTTACACTAACTATGCCCTAAACTCTAACCCTAAAAATGATGTATACCTTAGAACCATAACTATAATCCTAACCCTAAACCTAACCATAGTTATAGCTCAAAACTTATTTAAAAACAAACATCCTAGACCTAATCTCAAAACCTTAACCCTAACTATAATTGTAACTATTGTCTTTATTATAGCCCTATCCCTAGCCCTAACCATGATATAAACCCCATGCCTAGCCAACATCTTAACCTTAACCTTATACTCTAACCCTAGAACTATAATCCTAACTACAATAAACATTAATTGCAATAATAATCCTAACTTTAGTCCTAAAAATAATCCAAACTCTAACCCTAACCCTAAGTCTATCAATACTTCCA
This sequence comes from Cupressus sempervirens, assembly GCA_028749045.1. Classification (NCBI taxonomy): domain Eukaryota; kingdom Viridiplantae; phylum Streptophyta; class Pinopsida; order Cupressales; family Cupressaceae; genus Cupressus; species Cupressus sempervirens. Next base: position 375,421,911 of record CM053785.1, read on the forward strand.
ACCCTTATCCTAAGTCTATCAATAATTTTAATGCTAATTATAACCCTAACCATAAGCCAAAACCCTAACCCTAACCATAATCATAGTCATTAAAAGTCAATTCCTAATCATAAATGTTAAATCCTAATTTTAAATGGTAACCCATAAACTTAATGTGATACCTAACCATAATATAAATGATAACCCTAATTATATTAATTTATTTAACATATAACAATGTTAAATCTTAATACTAAATTGTAACCCTCACATTAACTCACATTTACCCTATCCATAAGTCTAAATATTAACACTAACCATAACCGTCAACCTAAACCAAATCCTAATTGTAATGCTAATATTAATCTTAATCCTAACTTTTAACTTGACCAAAACTCAAATCATATCCCTCTCCAAGCCTTTATCTTTACCCTTAACCCAATTATAATTCCAATCCAAATCAAATAAATGTTATTATAAATAAATTAATAAATCTAAACCAAATTCTAAACCTACTTCTAACATTAACCATAATACAAAGTGAACTCCTAATGGTAACACTAAACATGATATAAACTGGAGCTCTAAATGATAATCACAATAATATTAATTTATTAAATATATTACATGGGTTGTGACTCCTATTAACTAATATATACTCTATCTAAAATACGTCAAGATGCATGGAGGTGTTGAATTTTTTCATCATTCATCTTTAATATACATTAAAAAAATCAACCCTCCATGCATCTCGACATATTTTAAATATAGACTATATATTAGCTAATATAAAAATGTTTAAAAACTTTTAATAAAGGTGTTGGCTAATCTCTAGACAAACTTCACAAATGATAAAAAAAACTGAAACATTTTTTTTTCAGATTTATGTATATATTTTTCAAAAATTTTGTTGTTTTTAATCATAAAATATGCAGATGATGAAGATCAAATGCTAAAAATTTCAAAAGAAAATTTGTGTTATGAATTTTTAAAATTTGATCAAAGATATATTTTTTAGAGAGGATAGCCATGTCCAATCAAAAGCGTCTGCCTACAAACACAATCATAATCAGAAGTGTTAACTATCGCAATCTACCCAGTCTCCACTAAGCCACAAAAATGGTCCCCACATAATGACAGTTCTGTGCTCGGGATGTAATATAAGGTTTGAAAGTAGTGCAATGAGTAAAAAATTGCCTGTGGCAGAAGATTCAACGACTATCCAATGGAAGTTGGCAGTAAAAGGAAACGAGGTAGTAGAGGTATGCAGGTTTGAATTGAAAGCGCCTGGAAGAAGGAGTAAAAAACCGAAGGCAACGACGAACGAAGAAGATAGAAAGGGACCAAGGGAAAGCAGGCTAATGATAGAAGTTGTGACCAAAGAAAACTTAGACTGGGAATTAACAAAGCTCTGCCTAAGTGAAACTAAATGTGCCGATATTGTTCAGCCACAAAGCTGAGGAGATGCAGAGAAGCAATAACAAAATACTGAAACATAGAGAAAGTAAAATAAATTGAATTATATGACGTCAGTTATTGAATCATGGAAACTATTATGGTGAAATAAAATGTAGATGCATAAGAGTGTGATGCTGGGGTTGGTTTTAAGAAAACTTTAGTAAGGTTTGAACGAGGTTTTGAATGATATTAATATTTGAAATTGAGTCTTTACATCCATAATTTATGCGAGGATAGATATAGTATAGAATGGATTCGAGTTGCTCATGGGAAAACTATAGGGTTTCTATAAAGAGAGTAAGCAAGAATACAATAGTGAAATTATAAGAAAATACAGCAGCATTATTAAGTCTAAATGTTTTGATTTTATCTTTTAGTGTAAATGTGGTGAGATGCAGGTATGTGTTGAAATAGTGTTACTATAAAAGAAAGGGGTAAATATTAGGAAGTAAATATTAATGAGAAAAAATATAACATTGAACTTTATTGTTTGAACACAGGGCAAGGATCGAGATTTAAGATGAATCACTATTAATTTCTTATAATCCAATTGCAGATTACTCCAAAACAAATGTTTAATATAGTGTATATAATAGATCCTACCAAGTAGCTGGATAAAGTAAAGTTCACTACCTCAAATCTAGAAGCATCAATGTTCTTCTAATTGATCATGAGTGTGTGGTGTCAACATGGACTTAAAGTTCTCCATCCTAAGTATTTTCCCTGTACCATGAGATTCAAATTACTCATGCAATCTTTGTAATAAACCAATGTATGGGTCTGTGGTGAACAACTTTTTTCATTCTTTTCATGAGAGAGCACTTTCATAACATTCTAACAGTCTTCTTTGATATATTGCTGCCATCATTTTTGTCATGTTTGTAACAATCATTTTAACACTGTTATAACTTTATAACAGCATATTCTTAAATTGTGAGGTCCCTATCTTCAACATTTAGTTCTTGTGGATATTACTATGCCACTCAAGAGTTCCTCTTAATAGCATTCTTTCATTTCCATTTCATTGTAGTACTGTTCTTCAATGCCTTCATTTTCTTGATTACTCGTTTGTTGTCCTTACTATCTTCGTGATCTATGGTTTTTCTATGCATCTGTTGTTGTACTATGAGGCTCGATTTGTGACCTTGACATCTAATGATCTTACGAAACTATGGCATGCTTGAGAATTAGAAAGAATGAAGAACTCTAAAAAAATAATTTAAGAGGGAGAATGACAATCTCAAAGGATAAGTCAAAGTCACAATCTATCCTCATCAAGGAAATATGGATTGCTCTAACATTATACAAAACTCAAGAAGATTGTGGTATGTACAATGCCTCTTCTATATGCATGATTTGCACATTCATGAAAATTTGTGGTCTCTATAATGTGCATCGGTCTTCCATGCCTCTCATCATGACACTTCTACTCTAATATAACACTATTCCTCATCTTTCATTTTTGTTATGACTCTTTATCATAAGAGATCATTGTTCCAATCCTTCTAAAATTATTGCTTGTAATTTCTTGGACCAAAGTATTGGTCAAGACCTCACCTCACGTTCCTTGTTAATGATTATTTATTCAAGACCATAGGTCTGTATCCTTAAATTTACTTCTTCGCCCTTTAACAATTATTGACTGTCTCTGTGTTCCTATTACAAGGCACTACTTAACATTATTGAAGGTCATTTGATAACCTCTTTATGAACTTGCTTTTACACCTCTAGAATCACCATTTTTTGGCTTTTCATACCATTTTTTATTTTGATACCATTATTTGAGGTGCACATTCATTATTCCACAACTTTTTTTTTTTTTTCTTTTTTTTGTTGACTGTTTTGAAGGGTATCATGACTGTACTACAAGATATTGTCTGTTCCACAAGTTTGTTTGATTGTTTCAGAGATATTGTGACTGTTTCGTATGTTTTTTATTATTTTTAATTTTCAAGGATATTATGTTTACTCTGCAAGGTACTTAGAACTTTTTCACAAGTTTCTTTTGACTATTTCAGATATATTATGGATGTTCCATAAGTTTGTTTGACTGTTTCAACGATATGTGTAGTGTCTTCAAGAGTTCGTTGACTCTTTTCAAAAGATGCATCAGTTGTCCCATGAGATGTATTTAGTGTCTTGAAGGGATATTCAATATCAGAATAGAGATATCCACTATCTAATGGATTCATTCACAATTATCATTACATCATATTCATTGTCCTGAGAGATCAAGCATTGTTCCATCAGATGTAGTAATTATTTATAAGAGGTATTAACTTTTCTATAAGATTTATTGACTATTTAGGGAGATCTATTGACTGTTTTCAAGAGATCCATTCATTGGTATAAGAGACATAGACAGGGGACATACTGAGAAACTTTAAAACACATGGCATTATGGTCATAAAAAATAGGCATGGAAAAGATTCAAGTAGAAAGATCTTGTAATAGTCAAAGACAAAAGATGGAGAATAACAATCATAAATGACAGTTAAAGACAATATAAAACCCATGGAATAGAGCAAGGAAAGGGACATAGTAAAAGTGGTTAATTTACAGTCATTGCAGGAGCATAAAATTTTATTGTCAAAGCCCTCATCAAAAACCTCCCTGTGAAGAAGAATGTTTGACAGTAGGCAATCAAAACTAGGGAAAGAACAGCCAAAAGAGATAAAGCAGAACACCAATGAATGACACCATGCAAAATCTAAGAAGTAATTCCCTTGTAGACCCTTGTAGCAGTCAAATGCATGAATCTTTGTGATAGTTAATATTTATGCTTCAGGAAATGATAGAATTAGCTCTTTTCAGCCATATGATCAGCTTGAGTAATTATCCAATTCAGTATAATACAGTTATTAAAATCTAAAGCTTCATTGTGCAATCTTCCTTCATGAAAATATCCAAAAGCTTCTAAAATTATGGAAAATTCAACTTAGTTTATTTGAGTAACATGATTTGCAACTTTTGTATTCATTTAAAGTTTGTTCTTCCATAGGATTTACAAGCTTAGGATTTACAAGTGTGTTTTACAAATTATTTTTTACTGTGTATTCTTTGAATATAATGTTGATGTGCCAAGTTTCTCTTGGTGCTATGGGAAATCGTGCTTCTAATCGACTTATGACTGTTCTATTTGGGAAACTTATAAATGCATTTGGAAGCAACACAGCTAATAAATGCAAATTGATGCATGAATTGTCCGAGGTTTAAATCTTTGAATATTCACAGTTTCCTTATTCTGTTTCGTATTTCAATTTCAAATTAAACAAAGAAAAGTTATTAACCCAAAAAAGGGCAATTATAAGCTGAATTTAGGCTCAAAAGGTCCCATTATTCTCTAGGTTTGAGAGACAAAATTGTTTTATCTTTAAGGTTGTCATATCTAGACTTGGAATTTCATGGACCAAATGCCTAATGTTGTGATTTTGACATTTGAAACTCCTATCGGAGAAATTCCTCTGCACCAGTTTTGGATTGGAACTAAGTCTCTGATTGAAAATGAAGTCCACGATATGGAGATTTGGAGAGTAAGAGGTTTGCTAGAAAGGCCGCATCAGGAACTGCCCGCGTACATATCATCATCTCATCTGGCCACACCTGCAAATTCTTTGCACAACATTCAGTCACCGCACAATTACATTAATATACTTAAAAATTGTAATTGTAGAGGTTAGTATTACCTGTATGGTTTGAATGCACCGCGCAATAGCTGATCCCCCTAGTGCTCTGATTTCGAGCCTCCTCAGTTTTTCCATCTGATCCAAACTTTCTATTCTGGGCCCCTCGCAAGAGCTGTCAACTTCCAATATTTCCAATCTTGTGCAGTTTTTTAAACCTTCAATTTTCTCAATTGGGCCACAACCTTGTAACTCATGCTCTCTTAGACAAGTCAAAAGTGCAAAGCTGGGAAGCATACGCAACTTTGAACATTTAGATATCTTGAACCATTCAAGATTTGCTGGAAGTGCTTCGATCTCCATTAACTCATTATTAGAAAGTTTGCGCATTTCTGTGGATGATAGTATTACAGACCTCAGATTGCTTAATGCAAAGGGTGATGAAGCCGCCCCAAAATCTACTTGGCTGATTGGGCACTCGAATATTGTTAGATGCTCTAAGTGAAGAAGACCCCCCATAGTGGCTGGTAAATGTTTAAGCTCCTTACACTTAACAATTCTAAAATCAGTCAGGGAAGACAAATCTCCAAGAGAGGGCAGCAAACATTCTAGTTTGGGACAATCCTCAATGGTAAGATGAGTCAAGAATGGCAAATCTCCAAGAGAGGGCGGCAGAAAGGTCAACAATTTACCCCCTATCTCCAACTTTCCTAGGCTGCTGAGTTGGCTAATGTTGATTGGTAGCTCCCTTAAACCGTCCATACCATTTAAGTTGAGTTCCGTCATGGACGCTTGATTTGTCATGTGACGCGGCAACTCTTCCACTCGCTTGCACCCAGAAAGATCCAAATACTCCAGCTTTTTATGCGTTCAAAATCCTCTGACACAAGTATGAGATTATCACAATGGCCTAAGTCGAGATGTTGCAAAAGCATCAGGTTTTCTAAAAGAAATTGGTAGGCTGGTCAACTTTCGGCAAAAGGCTATACTTAGATGCCGCAGATTTCTCAAATTGCCGAAACTGCTAGGCAGCGATGAAAACTTAAGAGCGAGTACTTGGAAATGATCCAATGATTGAAGATGACAAAATCCTTCTGGCAGACTCAAAATATTGCCAGCTAATATTATTACAAGCTTTTAAAACTCTTTGGGCAATCCTATTGAACTTGGAAGCCCTCGGAGTTTGTCACAATCAGAAATAAGTAACTCTCTTAACTGCACAGGCACCTGAAGCACATTTCGAACATAGAAACGTAAAACGTACAGTAATGGTTTTTATAGAAACGGAAAACAGAGTAACTATTAAAAAATCAAGTACAGATTTAGTAGAGTTGAGAGGGAAAATACTTACATTGTTGCCATCCTCGTCCCACAGCTCTTCTAAGTGATGTACCTTTTCATCAGCTGAAAATGGTTCATACAGTTGTAAAACTCTCAAATTCGTCAATGAAAGTTGTGGAGGAAGATTTCTTAGGCTCATTTGGAACCAGCGAAGCCAGACTAGCTCTCTCGACATTTGGCTAATTATTCCATTACAATAACCTCCTCTAATTACCAAAATCTTTAGTCCAATTAAAGAGGGTGCCAGTGACAAAATTTAACACCACACCCATTTTCCAGGAGTTCAACCTGCTAGCAGCAACCATGAAATTCTTTAGTCTCGGTAAAGAATCCAATTTTGATAAATAACTCTCTTTGAAAAAGACTTTGAACAAAATATGTTTTAATATATACTGTAACTAAAATTAGTATTAAGTAGAAGAAACAAAAAACAAAGGAGATGGACAAGAATACCTTAAAATTAGTGACCTCCTCTAGAGTATATTCCATTATTCCTTGAATGGCATTGCTCTTCTAAAAAATAGAAAAAGTCTTTCAATAACAGATTATTATATATGACTTTAAGAAATTTATATTAAAATGTTAATAGGCATAAAAATATGAATAATAGGATTCATTATCTTTCTCAAATATTTATTTAGATTAATTAAATAGTTTTCTCTTCTAAGATGCCTATAAAATTTCATTTTCACTCACATTAATTATGGTCATTGCTTTGCTATGTGCCCATTGTTACCATCCATTCGACCAAAGGAGGGTAACCAAACACTAGTCTCCCAATCCCATTTCTTGATTTTTGAAGGTCAAGGCCTTTCTACCAAGGACTTGGGGTCCTCATGTGTTATCCTTAAAGTTATTATTGTGGATCTTCATGATGATCCTAACAAATTTAATGCATATCAAGACTTTTTTCTCCAATACAAGTATCTCTTTTCATTTGTGGATAGGTTTTTGGGTGTCAGACCTTTAAAGATGATGTATTCTAAAACTAGGAATGTGCATGTGGTTCCCTGCAAATTTAGTAGTACTGCAGTCCATGCCTCCAATGAAAAAGTGAAAGAAATTATGATTCAGATAGGGCATTCCTTGGTGGGTAAGTTCCACTCCTTTAGACCTTCTGTTGTTCAACTAAGGAAGTAGGCTTCTTCCTATTGAAAATTAAAAGGTAATGTGAAAGTTAATGTGTTGCAACAAGAAACATATATTCTATGTTCTCATTAATGGCCCATGGTTGTATGACCAAAGAAATAACCTTTCCCATTGCAAATAAAATTCAGGTTTCAATGCATGTAATGTCTAGGGGTGCACTGGCTTCCACAGGGGTTCGCCTCCCTGGTAAACCTGTTGAGCTTTAAAACTTTGAGGTGTTTAGAGCTATAGTGGAGTCCTTTGTATCTCTTCTAGTAGTGGATAGTATCACCCAAGAAAGATCTATTCTTTGTAAGAATTTTTTAGGGATAAGATGGTGTTTCCTAATGGATGTTTAAAGGTAGTGTGAAAGTCAATGTGTTATGACAAGGAACTTATGAAGATATAGTCTATGTTATTACTATTGGCCCATGGATGTATAAGAGAAACCAATAAAATATCATTTCCCTTTGTAAATTGATTTCGGGTTTTAATGCCAAGAATGACTTGCAGTGTATTGGCTTGCACATGGGTTTGTCTCCCTGGTTTACCCCTTGAGCTATAAAATTATGAGATGTTTAGAGGTATAGTGGAGTCCTTTGGATCTCTCCTAGCCATGGATAGAATCCCCCAGCAAGGATCTTGACTTTTATTTTTGAGAATCTTTTAGGGTTAAGGTGGTGTTCCCTTCTTTTATTACCCTACGATTTAAGTATGGGTAATGGGAACAACATCTCAAGTATGAGAATGTAACTAATTTTTGCTGAATATGTATGAAATATTTACACTTCAATAATGATTGAATATTCTAGAAGGGTGAGAATCAACAACAAAAGACTTCAGAAGAGAAGAAGGGTTCAAGTGGAAATGAGATGTCTTTAGCCCCTCCCCCTTATTGTTGAGATTATGTGTGTTGCACACATTGTAAAAGATTTTTTTTATTATTTTATTTTATTTTATTATGTAGTGTTACACCTAGGAGCACCTATATGGATGTAGAACATGGGGAGATTCTCATACAATATTCTTGATGTGTTATAGTGACATGCTACATGATAATATTTGATGTAATCATTTCATATTAGGGAAAAATAGATTAAATGCCCAATATTAAATGTGGTTTACGAGGGGTTTGTTAGCACATGGTTTTTGCATGTTGTTTATGTAATACCACTTTGTGGTTTTGTGGGAGCTTTCTCATATAAAGAAACCACAAGAGTAGTTGTTGATGATTAAGAAAAACGTAAGACAACGAGAGACAGGTTAGCCAAGGGAGCATTTGTGAAGGTTGGAAGCATGACATGGGATGTGTTGATTCATGATTGTTCACACAGATTTCTTAGTTGTGACAAAGGCTTTCAAGGCTTCCACGATTGTATTACAATAGCTTTTTGATGAATCATATGTAGTAATGGATGCTTTTGGAGGTTGAGTTTTTCTCTCAATGAAGGTTTCCTAGGGTATAGCTTAAGTCACATTTTTGTGGGTATGTTGTCTATTCTCTTGTATGTCAATTCTAAGTGTTAATTTATTTCAAATCTATTATGGATTATGTGGAAATAGTAATATTTTTAGTTGCAAGTTTCCTTACAAGTGGTATAAGAGGTATGGTTTTGTTGTTCTGACCCTAGTTTGAATCCATGGGAATGCATGAGAGAATGAAAGGAAAGACAAGATATATGAGTTTTGTAGCTCATTTATTGTGGATCTAAGGGTTTTGAGTTTGCTTTTATGATGAGTTATTGGCACATTTTGGGCATGTGAAAGTATTGGTCAATTTTATTTTATTTTGTGTTTGATTTAAATGAGGTTTTTAGGAGGGAGCTTGCAGAAATGATATCCTAGGAAAAAACAAACCTTGACATTGGATCTAGGTTGGCTTTTTCATAAACTTTGAAATATAAAATATCCTAGTTTGGCCATGTTGAGAGGAAAATACAATGTTTTTTTAGTTGCAGCCTGTGACGGCCGTCAAATCTAATTCCTCTAGAGTTGTCATCACAAAAAAAATGGTTTGTATCATACAATAGGTTATCTTGGTAAAATGACCATAGCTTTCACTCATGATGACATATATTAGACTTCTTATAGTTGTTGGAAAGATAATTCAAAGAACTACAGTTTGGTATAGGTTTGATTCTATGATTTTGAGATTTAGTTAGGTTTTAGGAGTCTTAAAGTCAAATATTATTTATTTTTAGCATAACTTGGGGCATAACTTGGCCATATAGAGTTTGATTTTGGACTTTGAATAGTCAACAAAAATCTCTTGAAAATATCTACACATTGGTTCAAATTTAGTGTAGGTTTGACATAGTTTACTTGGTAATATATTGATATGAATGGCTTATGATTTGTATTGAATATGGTAACATTGTGAGTTTATGGCATGGTGTAAGTTTGGAGATTTGAGGTTTGATGTCCTTGTATACTTAGTTTATATATCAGATTGGTCTCATAATGATATGGTTATCAATATTTGATTTCAATATTTATGATGCACTGTTGGGTGTAGCAGTTGTGCATTGTTGTAAGTGGTCTATACTTATAGGTTGCATTCATGGCTTGGATATGGATTATTTTTTCCCATTGATCTTTCATTATTGATATATATTTAGATTGGTGGCTTGGATTTGGGTTGTCCATCCCCTTAGTTACATGATTTTCCAATTTGTCTTCATATAGAGTTGATTAAATGTTGTTACTAGGTACAATCGTTGTGGAGGATTGTGGTTGACCATTTATGCTGACCTTAGTTTATTTTTTCATGTATAAGATTGTGGTTCCATAGATTTTGGCATAACATGATTGGATATTTAGGTACTTTTTTTATGTTTATAAGTTTGGATTCTTGATTTGGTTATGGTGGTATGTCTTATTGGTTGAGGATCATGGTTATTTCAATTTCTTTTAAGGAGCTCATGATGTGCACATTGATTTCTTTAGTAGTTTAATGCATTGGTTTTTTCTCATGATTAGATGATGATTTTTATCATGATGTCATAGATAGCTTGGATACATGGTTTGATGGGAGCTTGTAACATTGAGTCAATGGGGTAGTGTGGGATTGGTTCCTTTTTTTTTGTCTTCTTGGTTTGGAGATCTTGGTTTTACTTAGTACTAAGACTTCAGTTGTGTGTTTGTAGAACTATCTTCATGTAGGAGATGGATGTCATGATGTCATGGGTGACTTAGTACCATGATTAGGTAGGAGTTATTGGCATTGATATATATTTATTAAGTCTTTCCAGATGTTGGAGGATGTATTAGATCCCATTACTATAGCAGCATCCTTGATGTTTGCATGGTGCACTTGTTGGTGGCGATTATCTTCATGGTGTGTGGAGATGGTTGCATCTTGAAGACTCATGGAGTTCTTGGTATAGGTGTAGTTAATGCTTTCATTTGACATGTTATCCTTGGTATTAGGATAGTTTCGTTATTATATCATGGTATACTCTTGATATACCTTTAGAGTTTTGACATATTTTTATGGTATGTCCATATGGAGCATGTTATCTCTTTGGATGAGATGGCTTAGAATTCCATAGCTGAAACTTTGACATTGATCTTGGTTTAGTTTCTTTATATTGAGTACATTGATCATTTTTTGGATACTTCATCATACCCATATGTTGTACTAATAATTAGCATGAGTTAATTGGTTACAAATTCTCTTGGATACTAGGAGATGGTGGCAATGTTTATTTTACTTGGATTAAAGATGTATCTTGTTGGCACAGTTGATGGTTCAATGGTAAGTGTAAGGGGAATTCACTTGATATGGACTTGAGAGGAGATTGTTGTTAGATTACTCTTTGTTGGAGACTTGGATAGCTTTATTATTATTCTCATTCCCCACTCTTGGTGTAGTCAAAAGTTTACTACTTGAGAGGTATAACCCATTGTTTCTCTTAGGTGCATTATGTCTATGTTTTTCTTTCATGGATATGGATCTTGAGCTATTGTACATGAGTTATTTTTGGAGATTTCATTTGTAGGATGGTTTAACATAGGTTATCTCCTTGTGCATATGTTGTTGTTATGTTGGTTGAGTTTAGGACATGGTTTTATTTAGAGCATATTCCTTGGTTTAAGAATGGTTATGAGTTTGATCTTCTTGTGAGAGGATTGCATACATGATTATTTATATGGTATGGTTTGGGTGTTGTTTTGGCTTCTTGGTTGGGATTTTATGGAGGTGACCTTATTTGGTACAATTTACATCTAGAAGCATGTGTATAAGGATATGATACAAGTTATAATTTGCATGGTTTCTCTATGGTTTTGGTTATCGTCTTGGATATTCACTTTCACTTACATTTGATTTGAGATTAGTTGGAGCTTGTGATCACTAGTTTATAATTATGTATACCATGTGAGAGATGAGATTATTATTTTGTTATCTCTTTCCTTTGTTGGTTGTAGAGAACTTGGGAGAGTGTTGGAGAATTTTTATGAGAGTTGTTCTTGGAGGTTATTGGTTAATGTATTGTGGATGTCCTTGATACTATATGGATTCACTTCTATGAGATTTGTTGTAAGTAGATTGGTTATAGATTTGACATTATCTTTTGTAGGGGGAGCTTCTTGGTGTGTATGCAATAGGTATTGCTCTTGAGGCTTGTGATTGTAGGTTACAAATTGGATATGTTGATGTTGTGAGATTCACTTGGTATACCTTTAGAGATATAGATAATTGGATGTGTTAGCAATTGTTGTGAGTGCTATTCCAGCTATAGTTTATTGATAGCTATAGATATATGTGATTACTATTGAATCAAGTTTTTTTCTTGGCATTTCACTTGGTACAAGATTTTATGATTCTTATGTGACAAGTTGGGTGGCTTTCTCTATGGATGACTTCTATGTAAATGCCTAGTAGCAATGACGTAATATGAGGTGGGATCATTCACATTCGAGATGTTGAATTCTTTGATTTCATTGCTAGTACCTAGATGGAGTACATGGTGTACTTTCAATCATGTCGGTGGATGTGCAAGGAGGGATTCTTTCCTTGTTCATTTATGTGGCTATGGATTGACCCTATGCAATGTATACAACAAGTGGGAGATTTTTGAGATTATGTGGGTTGCGCACATTGTGTAATATTATTTATGTTGTATTATTTTATTTTATTATGTAAGGTGGCACCTAGGAGCACCTAGATGGGCGTGCAATATGGAGAGATTCCCACGAAATAATCATGATGAGTTGTATTGACACATTGTCATAATATTTGATGTAATTATTTAATATTGAGAAAAAAATTAAATGTTCAGTATTAAAGGTTGTTTAATGGGGTTTTGGTAGCACATCCTTTTAGCACATTGTTTATGTAATATTACTTGGTGGTTTTGTGTGAGATTTCTACTATGAAAGAAATCACAAGGGTATTTTTTGATGAAAAATAAAAAGTGACATGAGTTAACCAAGGGAGCATTTGTAAAGGCCGGAAGCATGGCATGGAATGTGTGGACTCATGCTTGTTTACATGGATTGCTTGGTTGCGGAATGGCTCTGAAGGATTCTGTAGTTTTATTGCAATGGTGTTTTAATAAATAATATATGGTGATGGATGCTTTTGGAGGACATGATTTTTCCTCAATGAGGGTTTCCCAGGGTATATCTTGTGTAACATTTTTGGGGGTATGTTGTCTATTCTCTTGCAAGTGGATTCTAAGTGATTATTTATTTCAGATCTATTATGGGTTATGTAGAAATGATAATATTTTTAGTTGGAATTAAGTTTCCTTATACTTATGTTGGTAATATGGGGGATTACCTTTAATTAAGTAAGAATAAGAATATTGATGACCTGGAAACCTCTACCTCTAAGATTTAGTTAAACCTTTGTGCCTAAGGACTTAAGGAAAATTTCACAAAAGCCACTGAATATTGATTCATAACTCCTTCATTTGTAGCTTACTGGAGTATATCATTCTACCATTTATTCAGAACTCCTTCATTTGAATTTGGTGTGTGTCAATAGCTGTAAGAAACGTGAACAATGATATCATGATTGTCTCTACTTAGAAAATTCACTTTTTAAATATTTGGATTGTTATTTCTTTGTTGTATAATCAGGATATAGTACCACAGTATGCAAGAGTTCTTCATGGTATGATGGTTGATCCCTTTTTTATCCTCAATTTTCAAGGCAATGGATTGATTTCTTATTCATTGGATTCATTCATGACAACAATCTTATTCTTCATATCTATACTAGGCAAGTATCACAAATTCAATTGCGATGGCACATTTTGATGGCCAACTAAATATGAAGGAACGTGATAGATTATATAATTTTTTTCTTCTAGATTTGATTGTGTTTTTTTTTAGCATCAATGTTTCAAATCACACTCTGTTATCCATCATCAAGATGAAAGAATGCAAGAATGGAATAATATACAGATCAAGCTAGACCAAGGTGGATTAAAATGGGAAAGGGGTGTAGAAAGCGAGGTGAAATAAAGAAAATTTGAATAAAAATAAAAATAAAGTAAGCCTAAA
>CM053785.1:377475952-377678452 GCA_028749045.1 Cupressus sempervirens
GCAAGATCTTGAGTAAGTTAGTTAGCACGGGTTAAGTGAGTTGTATTATTGTATTATTTAGATTTTGGAATATGGGCTTTTTTTTATCATTGGCTTTATTCGAGACCTAATTTTAATGAAGTAACAAAGTGGTTTAGGGTGCAAAGGACTATATAATGAAGAGGAGACTTTAAAACTTGAATGTTGAAATGTTGAAATGAAAGTTATCGAGGATAAAATAACTATGGAAGAGTTACAAAACAATGTGAAGTTGATTTTAAATATAGAAAAAAAAAAAAAAAAAAAAAAAAACATGACATAAATCATTCCCCATTTGCTTTGATTATAGAGAGCTACATGTGAAAGAGGATGGAGAGCTCTAAATGTTGGTGTAGATTTCATTGCCATACCCTTATGATCACTGCATTTTGTTACCGTGCCCTTATGATCTTTTCATTTTGTTGATGTTCCCTTGGTGGAGATCAATGGAGATCTAGGATTTCCTTGTCATGCCCTTGTGATCTTTGCATTTTTTTGCCGTGCCCTTGTGATATCCATGCCCTTGCTTTGCATTTCTGTTGCCATGTCGTGTCCTTTTGATCTCTGTACTCTTTACAACATTACAATATTTGTGGTCAAATTGTGACAACAATTTGTGATGGCTGTGTAATCTGTGGTGTTTGGGCCCAAATGTAGTAGTGCTTGCTCTACGATTTTCTTCAAGGGGAGAAGATGCACCTATGTAAATGTTCTTTTCTTTTCTTTCTAAACATGTATCTCTTTATATTTCTCCCAATAGGTGATTAGAGAAGCTTCTCTTTATGTATATGTATGTGTATATATATATATATATATATATATATATATATATATATATATATATATATATATATATATATATGTATGTATGTATGTATGTATGTATGTATGTATGTATGTATGTATGTATGTATGTATGTATGTATGTATGTATGTATGTATGTATGTATGTATGTATGTATGTATGTATTCATATATATACATACAAAAATACATATAGATGTATTTGATCTTTACTCAATCACCAAGAGATAATATAATTTGTAAGTACATATTTGTGCATACTTAGTTTGGTATGAATAGTTTTGATTGAATTCGTCTAAGAGTGAGTCTACTCATGATGACAATGGCTCCATGTATTGGGTCTTTAGAGGAGAGAAATTTACAACAAATTAGATGTTGTTTATGGATATGGGATGATCTATTTATGTGAATGGTTGATCGGGCAAGTTGCAAAAAATCAAGGTGTCAGTTGCAAGTAGTTTCATTAAATAGATAAGGGAATCAACTTTGAAATTAGGTTTATCAAAATTGGCATGTCCATCCTTATGATAGACATCTCTATCTCATAATAGAAAATTACTTCAAATGACAAGCGACAAATTATTAAATATATTGAAAATCAGAAGAAAATTCACCTATAATATTTTTGAAGGACAAAAATATAATAAAAATATAATTTGGTGGAAAAAGCCACGAGCTATGTGGCTCCACATTGCGGCTATTCCACTATCCAGTAGTGGAAAATCTTCACGTTAAATATGAAGATCTTGAAATTAAAAATGATAACTATTAACAATCTATATTTGTGTTTTAGTGATAACAAATATATAGTATAATTTTAAGAAAAATAATAGTCTTAAATCTATATGATTAAATAAAATAAACAAGAGTACTAGTTGTAGCTGTATAATTCTAGTATTACTGATTATGTTAAACAAAATGTTTAATAAAATAAGTATGAAGTAACATAAATACATCATCTGCTTGATCCTATTATGACTTAATGTAAATGCATCTGATCATTACTTGGACCATATTATGCACGAGATCTTTACTCAATCACCAAGAGATAATATAATTTGTAAGCATAGATTTCTACATACTTAGCTTGTATGAATAAATTTGATTGAATGCAAGGATAATTGCTTGTGTGAATCCAAGACATGAATGATTAATTTAATTTAGCACAAGTACCATACAATTGTGTATGTATGCATGTAAAGAAGTTCACATACTGAATTGATTTACTACATACATGTACATATGAATACAATCATCATATTCAGTTATCCTTGAATCTAACCAAAGCTATTATTTATGAACAAGAGATACATATTTAGAAAGAAAAGAAAAGAACGTTTACATAGGTATATCTTCTCCCCTTGAATAAAATCATAGAGCAACAGCACATAGATCACAAGAGAATGACAAAAAAATCCTATATCTCCACTAATCTCCACCAACATTCAAAGCTCTCTACCCTCATTTGGAGCTTTCCACCCTCTTTCGTGTGTAGCTTTCCACAATCAATCAAAACAAGTGGGGAATTATTAATGTCATGTTTTGTTTTCATTTTTGTTTATAATCCATTATCCACAAGATCTCTCCATATATATACAAACATACATACATACATACATATATACATACATACATATATATACATACATATATACATACATACATACATATATACATACACACATACATACATATATACATACATACATAAAAACAATAATGCACTTTCTAAGAGTTTACATTTGTTCAACAAAATTAATGTTTTACAAGAAAATGCATCTAAAGAATTGTTAGCTCAAAAGAAAGAACATGTTGTTGAAACAATACAAAAATTGTTTGACATGAGAGGTCTGCAAGTGAGGGTGTTGACCAATCTTGAAAACTTGAATGCTAAAATGAAAGCTATCAATGATCAAACACCTATGCCAGAGTTTTAAAAACACTATGAATTTTATTTTATATAAGGTAGAGGTAGATATTCAGAAGTTTAATAATCAAAATTTAAAGCAAGAGAGAAAAGGAGAAGGAGCGAGTTTACAAAGAGAACGAGGAGTGGCTTTAGAAAGGGACTGAACGGCAGAAACAACAACTAGACAACATAGAGGATATTATGGGAGCCACTGGATAGAATCCAAAAAAGTGTTGCAGTACATACTATGACATTGGAATCACTTGCAAATGTCTTTGAGAAGTTATAATCCAAATATCAAATGCGTAGAAGAGAGTCTCAAGTATTGGCATAGTCTCCTTGTGATGACCCCAAGTATCAAATGCTTACAAGAGTGTTTCAAGGTTGAAAACCACTTCAACATCCTTTACAAGGTTTAGAGGTAATGTCATTGTGGCAGAGGCTTCTGCAAGGGAATAAGCCTCATGATTATGACTAGTTTATTTCTAAAAATATCTACTATGATATGTTTTCATAAAATTTCTTGCGAACTCTACCTATTTTTCCTGGTCTGCATTATTTTCGTGGAAGATTTTGAGGTAAGTCACTTAGCATGGGTTGAGTGAGTTTTATTTTATTATTATTTGGATTCTAGAAAATGTATGCAGCTAGATCAATTTTTTTGTTGTTTAGCTAATATGTAATAAGCACCTTAAAAATGATCTCTAGATATACTTGTTCAAAAGGAGATATAAAGATATACATGTTTAGAAGCAAAATAAACCAAAATTTACATACCCTTGATGAAAATTACAGAGCTAGACAATGGAATTGTAGAGCAAGGGCATGTCATGGGAACAAAATTGTAGAGCAAGGTTATGACATTGAAGTCCCAGAGCAAGGGCATGACAATGAAACACGGAGATCAAAAGGGCATGGCAACCAAATCACAGATCAAGGGCACAACAATGAAATATAGAGATATACCATAGGAAATAAATGCACCAAACACATGCATAATCACGAGGCTCATTCCCTTGCAGATGCCATAACCTAGTTAAATATACGTATATATCAACCCAAATAATCAGCAACTAGAGCCATTTAACTAGTTATGACTTGTTTCTTTCTAAAAATATCTGCTATGATATGTTTTTGTAAAAAAAAAATTGAACTTGGTCCATTTTTCATGGTCTATATTATTTTTGTGCAAGATCTTGAGGTAAGTCACTAAGTATAGGTTGAGTGAGTTTTATTGTTTTATTATTTGGATTCTGGAATATATATGCAACTGGATTGTATATGTAACAAGTACCTTGAAAAAGATCTCTCTGAATATATAAAGAGATACATGTTTAGAAGGAAATATAAACACATACATGTTTACAAGGAAAAGAAAAAAACATTTATAAATGTACCCCTTCTCACCCTTGAAGAAAATCGTAGAGCTAGGGCACGTAGATCACAAGGGCATGACATGACAATGAAATCACAGAGCAAGGGCATGACATGACAATGAAATCGCAAAGCAAGGGCACAACACAACAGTGAAATCGTAGAGCAAGGGCATGCCAACAAAATGCAGAGATCATGAGGGTACAACAACCAAATGTACCAAGCACAAGGGCACCACGACAATGTTCATAGCTCTCTACCTCTTTCTCATGCAACTCTCTCCAAAATCAAAACAAATGGAAAATGATTGTCGTGTTTTGTTTTTTTTTTTTAATGCTCGTGAGGGCATTGCAATTTGGATGCCAACATTGGTAATCTGATGTCATCAAGGGCATTTACAAAAAAAAAAAAAAAATGAAAATGACCACAAATTACACCGTTGTCACAATTTGACCCCAAATGTTGTAGTGTCAAGTTAAATTTGTAACACCGATTGTGACAATGATGTTGTATGACCAATGATTGGACATAAAAAATGTTTGGCAACTAACCATCAGAGAAGGCATTGGTTATATAGCATCACCATCAAAAATAACATTGAAAATGTTTCCTCTGTCATTGATACTGCAACAAATAGGCATTATTAAAAAAAAATGCATTTAATTATTATTTCCTATTTCACAATCATGGTGGGCATGAATAGGCTAAGGCCTAGTTATTTTTTATGATCATAGTATAGTCTATGCACATTATACTATACTATAGGCAGACTATACTATGATCATAAATAATAATTAGGCCTAGGCCTGTTCATGTTGACACTACTACATTTGGGCCGGAATCGTGACGAGAAGTTTTCGCAATTGCAATGGCTATCCATTGCCCAAGCAATAGAACCATGAAATGGCTCCTATCAAATGAGTGTTAAACTTTTACTGTTGCAAATTATGATAGATAAAACTGTCGTAACTTGGAAGAATGAAGGGGTAAGAGTTCAAGTTGACATTGTCACAATTGCAATAGTAGGTCGTCATAATGATGATGTCTTAAGTTTCCAGTCCTCCATTGCAATTGCAATGTCTATGTGATAGCTGCACTATGGAAGTGACATTGATCCATCAAACGTAGCCATCATAATTGTGATGGTTTTGCGATAGTTGTGTTGTGCAAGTGACGGCTAGTCATCGAAACATGTCATCGCAATTATGACTGCTAGCTGAATCATTAAAAAAAAAATCTTAATGTTTAATGTTTAATGATATGCATCCAATGACAAGAACAATTTTGCAACTTTTGTGTTTGAGGCAGGTTGGTCCTTTTTCAACTTGACCTATCTCATTTGCACCTTTTTATTCTAAAATAGTGGTTAGTGATCACTCTTAGAAGGCGGTCAAGGATGATAAGCATATGAAAGAGGACTATTTGGGTAGTAAAGAAAATTAATGATAATCTCATAGTTTTAATTAATTTTAACTATAAAGTTATTATGAGGAATGTACATAGTATTAATGTTATTTTATAAAACTATCGATACAAAAAATTCAAGTTTTTAGTAAATGATCAAATTATATTATAGGAAATATAGTATTTAATTTAATAGTATAAATATATGTTATTTTATAATATATGATATATTCAAAAATAAAAATTAATATATAATTTATTGTATAAAATATAGATATTTGTTTATAAATTTTCTGCATATATTATTAATTTGTACTTATTTTCTAGTTTTACAATACTTTCATATTCTTCATGATTTTTTATTTATTTTAAAATAATAATTGGATTATTTACACATTAGATTTTTTGTTTGAAAATCTAAAATAAAAGACATGGACTAACTGCGATGCAAAAATGAAATTAGCCATAACAAACTAGAACAAATTGAGACATATGAACAACAAAAGGACATGAATGACAAAAATACAAACTACATGTGTTGAGCTTGTCTTTGAATTGTGAGAATAAAGAGAATGTAAAACCTTAAGATTAAGATCTCAGTGGAAAGTATGAGTTAGGTACTTCACAAGTAAAAGTTTAATAGCTTTGTTAGTAAGGAAGGGGACTGTATGTAGATTATTTGATGCAATTTTATAATCAGCTAAGAGAAATATTAGAAAATTTATGACTAGTTAAGAAAAAAGAAATAGTCAGACTTATAGAGTGGAAAATTTATGAACTATCCATAAATATATAGCAAGAAATTTATGAAATAAGAATGAGTCAAACAAAGGTCACAAATATATACCACATAATTTATGATCTAACAATTATATTTAGAAGTTTCTTATTTCTTTTCATGTAAGAAAGAAATCTATATCAGCATAATTATATCATGTCAAATTTATGTTTTTATTGGATACATTTGAGGGTGATTGTTATGTGATCAATGATGACCAAATAAAGAACATTTAGAAATATGTAACAGAACATTTATGATCTGTGAAGAAATTTAAGGCATTGAATTTATGATCAATGAAAAATAAATATAAGAAAGGCAAGAGTCTACAACACAACGATAATTTGTGAGCCTCTCATGTGGGAGATCTTGGGTTTGAATTCGCTTAACACATAAAAATAATTAATTACAACAAATAAAAATAATTAATCTTGGCTATCATAGTTGTTTACTCTTGGCTCATCAGATCACTACAGTCACCAAAGTTGTATTGATTCTTTTTCTACTCTGCTGTGAACTTCTTCCCATATCTTCTATATAGCTCTTATGTTAATTAGAGACTCAAGAAATTTCATCTTTTCCTCACCCCATCCACTATTTCAGTTCTTTTAGAATATGGATTTATATGAATCTTCAAAGTCTTGGGTCCACTTCAAAATTAAACTTGTTACACTTTGGCTTCTTCCACTGATTTGAACCACAATTCAATCAATGGTGATGCACATTTAATTTGAGTTTCAGTAGTTTTCGATAATAAGAAAAGGTGTTCATATATTTTATCTGCATATAGCTTTTTCATTCATATTTCATATTTACATATCAATTTTTGTTTTGTTTCAAGACATCTTAAATATCTTTATCAATATTTAGTATAATAATTAAAGATCATTTTCCCTCTAGGCTTTACACATCTTAATATCAAATAGAACTATGATGATTGATTGACTTGGAAGGGAAAACATTTAATGGACCTTTCCCAAAATGTAGATTCTATAATATTTGAATTGATAAGATGAATTAATAAAAATGATGACAAATTGAATTAATTTTGACCAAAAATGTATAAAGTTGGAACGATCCATCTAACTTGTTTGGTCCCACTTATGCACCAATTTTAGCATCGCCAACATTACATATTCCACATTAAATTTTCCCTTGACTATCAAGGGAAATTTTCTTTTTGGATTTTCTTCTTCTAAACTGAGAGATAGAGTTTACAAGTGTGTTGTAGATGATACCCCCAAGTGGATATTTCAATCCCTTTCAATAAACTTAAAGATCTAAGAAATAATATTGTGTCCTAGAACCCTCCTCTTGGTTGGGCTAAGGTAAATTTTGATAGAGTAGTAAAGGGAAATTAAGGGCCAACTAGTTGTGGGAGGATGTTATGAGATAAAAGTGGTGGGTTAATTTTAGTGGGCATGCTCTCCTTGTAAAGCTAGAAAAATCACCTTATTGAAGTGGTTGTTTTCTACCATGGGCTATTTCTTGCTCACCATTCAAGTTTAAAACAACTCTAAATTGAAGGAGACTTTTATAACATTGAATAAATGTCTTAAAAAGTTACAAAGAGCTATTGGGACTATTAAGATTGGATATATATATCAATCTAGAACTATCATAAACTCTTTTGCTAAAGTCTATTTTTCTCTTATATTTAGGGAAATCAACGGTGTTGGTGACCCCCTTGCTATATTGGTGTCCATTACTTAATATATGAACTAGAATGGAAATGGGGTGATATTTTTCCAACTCAAATCAAAGATTTAATTTGGAATATGAAAAATAAAATGCTTGCGTGGTGAGCATTACTTTTCATGATGATGCATGAGCTTTTCCTAGTTTTACATGTCTCATCATTGCCACACATTTTGTGGGTGATTTGAGAAAACTTTCTTCTAAATTCAAGATCAATGTTGTTCAATTCAACAAAAAAAAATTACAACTTTTTGTGTCAGAAAATTGTCAACACTCCCCTCAGGTTCGCTTGATAAGGGACTAAAAACCTCCTATGGATTCTAAAGTCTAGTGGATGTATCAAGTGTTAACAGATCAATCTTTTGGTGGAATAACAACCACACTTGTAACAAATGGTATCAAAGCTTCGTCTGAGTTTTCAATCTTCTTGGGTAATGTTGAAGGGGATATTATTAGAAAATGGTTAATGCTCTCTTCAAGGTTCATGACAAGGGACAAACTGCCTTTTGTGGATTATATAAGACTAGTGCTTGTATTAGGCATTGGTAGGTTAATCTTTCAGTGCAACAACAACCACACTTGTAAAATTTAGTGGGGCTACAAGCCTAATGAAGGAAAAGAGTTTTATCATGAAGGTGATATGAACATAGTAGAACAACTCACTAATAAAGAAGTGAATAAAAAGCACAATATGGTGAGATTCATGCAAAGGTGGGGTTTCACCCTACATGGAATGACTCCATGTGTTCAACAACAATTTAGCAATAATGTTTGTTCAAGGTTGTAAGGATACGAAAGTCAAGGTGTAAGGCTAAGATTTTGACATAACAGAGAAGCTTATTGTGAATGTGATTGGAATATTTATGGAAGGAAAGAATTTTTTGAAGGACCTCAAGTCCTCTAATGTGGAGGTTCAAAATTTAATGAAACGAAAAGAGGACAAGTGCCTAGTGACGTAGTCCAATGGAGGCTATATGATGAATTCCCTAAAACTCTATAAGTGGAGGTACTTATTTAGTACTTTTCCACATATGGTTGTGTAGACACCTAAGAATGGCTCACACTTGCATATCCCCTTGTTAACATATCTTCTATCTTGTGTGATTTTTCATTTAATTTTTTACTAATATTTATGTTATCTTGCACCAAAGCTTGATCACTTTGGCCAAGTTAATCGTATTCCAAATTAAAGTGCTCAAAACTAAATTTCAATCATGTCAAGCATTTTAAATCATTTCTAGTCAACCCTAATCATTTCAATATCATTTTTAACTTATCAAACCTTTTTAAAACATTTTCAAATCAATCTCAGGTATTGTCGTGTCCCTCAATACCTAATCAACCCTTTTCCAAAACCATCAAATTCTATTCAAACCCTCGTCAAAATCTCCAAAATTGGACCTATTTCACATCAATGTCATCATTTTGGTTAGTGATGAATTATTTATCCTTTGGGGCTAACTGACCCTTAGTTTATCCCTAAGTCTCGATTGCATAAATAAATTGACATTATTTATTCTCCCTCTTTCGATGTCTTCATAATTATTTAATTTATGTTGATTGATTGGAAAATTTGCATCATTTATGGTATTTTCTAAATTTCCATCTCTAATTTCCATTTGGGTGGGAATATATTAATTTTTGAACTCAAATTGAAACCCTTTCCCGACTTGTGCTTCCAATCCATATAATAACACTTCATGATTTATTATATAATTCCCCATTTATTTCTCCACTAATTTGGCCTCCAATTTTCCTATCAATCTATCTCCACCTTCCCTTCCACTTTTTCCTTGATTTGTGCATTCCAAATTGTCACAATTATGTAGATATCCCATGTGTACATTCAAGTTTCAAAATCTGCATTTTGGTCTCCAATTCATATGAATTGAGATCAAGTTTTCAATTCAAAACTAACCATCATCTTTTGAATCTTCTCACTATAATATCATTGTATTTATTTTATATTTTAACTGCATTTTTTCAATATGGGAGCTATATCCACTCATTTGGAGAAGAAATAAAGGGCACAACTATCAAATTGAGGGAGTTTGCTAGTTGTACATCTTTATCTCAAATTCTATTGTCTTACAATTAGGATTTATTTTGCATGGTTTTGAGTTTGATGGTTCCTCTTGTTAGTACATATTTTCTTATTTTTTCCAATCCTACATGTTGTTATACACTTATTTATGGTTATCATTTTTCTCATCTTAATCATTTCAAACATTAAGATAGAATTTTTTTTCCATTCTATCTCCTTTCTTTGTTGAGAATGACTAAATTATAGATCATAGAAAAATTCCTAAGAACCCCATCCTACATGAAGAATTTGTTCATATAAAATAGAGAAAATATTCTTTTATTTCAATGTACATCAGATATTACACTGGATTAATATTTTATAATGTTTATGTAGCCATTAGAAATTAGTTAAACAATTTAACTATGCACAAACTAGTATGAAACTATCTAACCTAATCAATGCAATTAATTTAATAACAATGTAATACATTATACTAATAATACCCCCTTTATAACATTGTTCTTGTAACTACATTCATCTCTTGACAAACCCCTCTTTAAGATTTTCATCTTAAAAAATTTTGAATACAAGATGTATACATATTCCTCTCAAAATCTTCACTAAAGAAACAAATCCTGAATCGAGTAGAGTTCCATCAAGTTATCTCATAACCCTCATTAAGATCTATCCCCTATCTGAGATTCTTGAGTTCTCCCTTCATAACTCCCAAATCATAGCCTTGCAAACTACTAAACAACCATCCTTATTGAACTCTACAAAAAACCCCTTACCAGCGTGCACAAATCAAACTTTCCAATACATGTATGTCCAAATATGTCAACAATAATAGGAATAAACAAAAAACCAAAAAACAAAAAATGCCTCTCAAACAAAATATCATCTCAAAGTAACAAGCTAAGTTGAGATGATTAAAATCATCCATCCTACCATATTTTCAACCTCCAAAAAAAGATTATATTAAAGTTTAGCCATTTGATATTTTAAGTGTTTCTTTATAGGCTTCATCCTCATAAAATCTAGGAATCTTGATATACTTAATTTAGACTTTTACAACCTAATTGACAAGAGCTTTCATGCTTCATTGACTTGTATGGAATAAATTCATCTATCATATAATGACCTCTTATTTTAGGCTCAATTTTAATTCTTTTTAAGATCATCTCATTGTATATAAACATATTACAGTGAATGATGATGCTTCTCGTAAATGTGATCTTTTGTCAAAAAAGGAGGTAGATCAGCCTTCTATGTTGGACAACTATAACACTTTTTAATGCCAATCCAATTACAAAGTGGCTACCTTCTATAATATTTTGATATTTAATTATGCTCTTCCAAAATAATCATTCATTAACTAACTTTAATATTTAAAAAAAAAAATCTTTATTTGAAAAACAACAAAAGAATAACATCCTCAAATTATCAACAGCACACAATATTCTTAAAATATGTTATGATATGATCTATTGCATCATAAATGATTTTTTATTTGCAGACAAGTGCTACAAGGTTCCATCACAAGCCCAAGACATTGTCATCATAAATAGATGTTCACCTTCTTCATCCTTGCTACACATCATAGGCACATTGAAACAAAATAGCACACAAGATGCACAGGCTCACAAAATTTTTATTATCCTTGCTCTGATACTAGTCGTTATGAATATAGATAAAATGTTCTTTCATTTCAATGTATCAGATGTTACATTTGATAGGTATTTTATATTGTTTGTGCAGCCACTAGAAATCAATTAAACAATTTAACTATGCACAAAATACTTTGTCACTATGTAACCTAATCAATCTAATACATTTAATAACAATATAATGCATTATAATAACATGATTAATTCTATTTAATATGAAACATTTTAAATTGTCTAACGAGATCTCAAAGATCTCCTCTAATTTAGAAAATTCCAAAATAAAAATAAAAATTTGATTAGAAAAAGAGGACTTAGATAGCCTCTATTATAAATGAAGATCAATGGAAAATAGAGTATAAAAACATGATCCTAATTTTATTTATCAAAATGAGAAAAGAAAGAAACTTTAAAAAGGGAAAAATAATCCTTCTCTTATCTACTCTATTTCGATTAAGAAAAGGAAGACCATCTTTTTACTAGAGACTCGGAGAAATATTCTCCCCTCCTAAACTCTAATAAGGAAAGCCACTAATTAAATGATATGAACCCATGACCTCCTAGATGAGAGGCTCACAATTTACTGTTGTATTGTAGGTTCTTGCCATAGATGTTATGAATGTTATTTATTTTAATTTTACAAGATTTTATTGATATTAATTATATTTTTTATTTTTATATTATTTGAGACTTATTATTTAATTAATATTTTCTTGTCTTTTTATTATTTCCTTGATTATAGTAAAATCTATTTTTTAACTTTTTTTCCTTATCTAATAAGACTTTGTCTACAATTGAGTTAGACATGTCATTTTTTCTTATGATGAATAGTTAAGTGCAATTCAAAATGTGGACCTAAAATTTCATACACAACTTTCCTTAAAGCATACATTGTGACCTATGGATTTGGAAAGTTAATACCTACAAATGAAAGTTACCTCCAATAAATTTGAAAAAATGAATGAAGGGTAAACAAATTATCATGGAGGAAGAAAAGGTACCCACTACTTGTACACCTTAAAAGAGTTCTTGAATGAGTAGGAGATAGTTTACATAGCAAGTCAAAATATGATATTGCTACTAGGATTTAACTAACGACACTGGCTAAATTTTTAAGTGAGTGAAGCCCAATGGTCACTTGAGTTTTCCCTACAAATACTTGTGTCTCTTCAATTGATCATTTGTGATCTATATATGTTGATTGCATCTATTGTAAACATGAATTCTTCTCACATTAATAAATTCCTCTTCTCTTATGTGGACATAGCCACAATTTATGTTGAACCATGATAAATCCCTTGTGTTTGTGTTTCTTTTTGTTTTGTATTTTTGTTTGCACTTTTAGGATTTTGTTTCAATTGGTATTAGAGCCTGCGATTGATTTTAGTGACCAAATTCTAGAGTCATTGAGGAATCAAGAGTGTATAAATTATTGCCCACAAAATTTTAGCCTATGGAAAGTACATATGTGTTCATTATCAATTAAGCAAGATCTTGCATTAGCTATCGAAGGAAAAGCAAAAAAGTTGGCCTCTATGCCAGATGAGAATTGGAATTCAACTAATGACAAGGCGATGGTAGAAAGTTTTCTTATGTTGTCTCAGAATGTCTTGTTCAATGTAGCAAATGAAAAGACAAAAAATGTGGTATTGGACAAGCTTCAAAGCATGTACAAAATGGCATCTACTGCAAACAAAAATTTCATCATGAAGAAGCTTTACAAGTTGAAGGGTGTAGACACCTAAAATTGTCCAAATCACGTGTCTTGACCAATTAAATAAATATTTATTATTTATTTAATTCCCTTACCTTTAATTAAATAAATTTTACATTTATTTAATTATGTTCACCTTTTCTTGATTTAAATAAACTAAGGTTTATTTAAATCCTAACATATTCCCCTTGCATCCTAACTCACCCACTTTAATTAAGTACTTCATTTACTTGATTAATCCTTTCTTAATCCTACTTGGAATTAAATATTAAATTTAATTCTATTTGAGCACATGGCTCCTAACTTTAACCCTCACCTAACCTCACTTTCCTAACCTAACCCATCCTTCTAACCTAGGTCAATCCACTTATCCACTAATTAAACCTAGTTTCCCATATAATCACATCCCTAATCATTTGCACAATCCTAATCAAAGGATTAGCAAACCCAAGTCACATGTGACATGTGACTCTTACACATTTACAACTTTTTCTCCCTTCACATGTGAACCAAGGTGTCTCACACATGTGTGAGAAACCTTGAGCCTCCAACCCTCTTACACCTATCATAGACATGTCACATCAAAGGTTGCTCACACATGTGTGAGCATATTGCCCCCTTTGAATGGTCAAAACCCTAATCCACATGGAGTCTACTTGGCCTCCACCTCATGGACACCTCATTGATTCTGAGAGATCCTAGCCTTCCATCTTGCATTCAATCTCAGCCGTCCATTGCATTTCTTTTCCTTTAAAAGGAGAGCTCTCTCCTCATTTCCAGGAAGCACTGTCTACCTCATTGTTATGATGTTGGATTTGTGAGCAACCAGATCCCATAATGTGAAATCATCTACACTTGATGATTTCATGAGGTTTGCATATGTGCTATTTTGAATAGTTTAGACTCTTTTGATTTCATGTTATGTTTATTTCCATGTTCTCTTGCATATTTTGAGGTTTGCATAATCATGAAGGAATATGCATTAGTTGCTTAGTGTTATTTCCTTGATTACATTTTTATGCAATACATTTTGGCATGCCCAGTGGGACCCACTTCATGGGTTCAAACTAACTATCTAATGTGTTTGTTAGTGTTTTGTGAGTGTTCAAGCTTGTAGGTTGAAGGCTTGCATTTGGAGATCAAGTTTCATGAGGAGCATCTAATCGAGCCATAGAGCCCATCATCGCATTTGGAGGACATAAAGGAAGTTTTTTGACATAAAACATTCTATGTTTTCTTATTGCTTTATTTCCAAGTGATTGAAGTATATATGCATTAAATATACTCTTCATTATTAGAAAAAAAAAATTTTAAAACAAAAATACTCCCTTTTTGTTAATATATAAATTATTTGAAAAAAAAAAAAGAGGGGGGTTAGTTTAATTAAAATCAAAAATCAAATTTGAAAAAAAAAAGGGAGGTTAGCATTTGTTTGTTAGCTTTTTTATATAAATCAAAAACAAAACAAAAAAATTTAAAATTTAAAAAAAAACAAAAACAAAAAAATCAAATTAAATTTTTTTTTAAAAAATTGGGATACATGATAGTTAGTTTACATGTGTTAGTTTTAAAAATAAAAATAAAAATAATTTAATCAAAATTTGTTTTTGTTTTGCAAGCACGGCCACTCGTAGGTGCCACCAGCAGTGACGCCCGTGAGCATCGCCCCCGCTCCACCACACTCTCCCAGCACCCTGCAACCCTCTCTTGGTGGCACCTCCTCGCTCTTGGCGGCCCCGCTTCTTCTTCTCCCACGGCCCCACTTTCCCGCCGCCCGCTGCCTACGAGCGTCGTAACCTCCCGCGCTCCTCCCTTTGCTTGTGGCACTAAAACCCTCCTCCCACGATGGTCGAAAACTTAACCCGCGGCTCACTACCATAGGCACCCGCAAGCGCCGCCCTTGTGGTCATGGCCCGCTGCAATCCCTGCACCCCCAGTCAAACCTCCTTCTCCCCATCGTGGCTCTTACACCAAAACCTTGACGCCGCTCCCTCCTCGCTTCACCTCACGGCTAACCCTCGGCCTACATCTCGCGCCACCGCCCTATGCCCATCGAACCCGCCACTCCTCCCTTCCATCACCTCCTCTGCCCGCTCATCCTGAGCAGCCTTAGCTCCACCACTCCCCCTGCAACGCCATCACTGCCTCCCCAGCAACCCCTTAGCCACTTCCTGCTAAGTGCCGCCTACGGCCAAACTCCACTCCAAACCCTCCCACTCACAACCACCCTCAACCTGCACCCTGCAATCTACTCGGCTCTGCCAAAGCCCCTCCGGCCTCTCTGTCGCCTCTGCTCCCCTGCTAGCTCCCCTTGTTGCAACCCTAAAACCCTCCCCCCACTTTTTAGATTACAATATAAGTTCAACTTTATTTTTGAAAATAATAAAGTTTTCTTTTTTAGCAAAAACTCGAAAACAAAAAAAAAACAAAACAAAAGTTCAACTTTAGATGTTAACTTTTTTTCAGCAAAAACTCAAAAATCCAAACCAAAAAATAAAGTCATGGTCTTTTTTTTAATTTTTCAACATAGCATTTATCTTTTTTTTTTAAATGAGATTTCTTTTTTTTTTTAAGTCGACAAAACAAAAACAAAAATTGCTTGACGTGCCTCTAACCGTCAATTTTTTGTTCGCAGGTCACTGACATCATCACAAAGGAGTAACCTTCCATTTTTTTGCTCATAACTTGAGCATACAAACTCCATTTTTGAAAAACAAAATATTGCCGGAAAGCTGATTCTGAGCCCATCGCGTTGATGTTGGTTTCATGAGATTTTGATGCTATTTATATCTCTATTTTTCCTGTCAAAGACAAAACTTTATGCTAACCTTTTCATTGCAAGGTTATTTCATGTTTGTCCTACATTTTTGCTGCCTTAACTTGTGTTTTTTTGCAAAGATATTTTGCTCACTAACCATATTGCTTATAGATTTTGTTTTAATTTTGTTTTGGGAGTGAGCTTGTATGCTTAACACTCATCTTTGAATGCATGATTAAACGCTAAAACAATCAAATTCAATCTTGAATGCCTTAAGGGAATGGACATGTATGCTTAGGCTAGCAAATATTTGAGCTTGGTCCTTAAAACAAACTCACACAATCTTTAATGCCTTAAGGGAAATTAATTTCATTTTCAACATTTTTATTTCCACACACTCGCTTTACTTTCTTGTTGACAAATCTGCGTTTTCATTTACATTGCTAACATTTCAAGTTGGAAAGAACATTGTATGGTTTAATCACGTGTGTCTTCAAAGTAGATTAGAAAACCTAAAAGCTTCATTGGGAAAGAATGTGTGTCTTTTGAACCTTGACGCCACTTACATATTCTCTCCCCTTGTGCCTTCAGATGATCTTGGGTGCACAAGAAATAAGTGGTCTTGTTTTTCTTTTTTTAGGAGGCCTGCTTGGGGATTTCATCACCCCTTGGGACGACCTCAACTCCCATGTTCTGGCGGAGTATAAAAATCGGGAGGTGAATCGAAAGACACCTCTCTTGGAAGCAGAATATTGTCACTCTTGGCTAAGCCCCAAAGAACTTTATACCTTTGGGAAGTGAAGGAGGAGATTTGGGTTATTGTCTCCCCCTGGCTGTGTGGTAGTATTTTCTTTCATCTACAAATTTGGGCCTCACGTACCTTGCATATATCAAGGACGCCCTCTAGTTGATTCTTGTACATCCTAGTTGCAACCTCATGGGATTGTTGGTGTGTTTGACATTCTTGAGTGTTTGAAACACACTCGCCTTGTACATATTTCATTGTATATATTTTGCATCTCAAATTTGAAAAACCCAAAAACATCATAAAACATAAAAATTAAAAAAAATTAAAAAAACAAAATTTTAAAAACAACAAAAACAAGTCTTGGTTTTGGTCTTCTTAGTCACGTTGTCCACATCATTTCCACGTCACATCTTCTTTCCATCACACTCATCACCCTCATACATCTCTTGTCTTCATCATTCAAACCATTCCTTGAAGTCTTAATCATCTCTACTCATCCAAATCATTTCCTCGTCATTCAATCTAATTTCATAATCTTCATCCTAGTCATGCTTCATCATCATCTAGATCCAATTTCCTCTGCCAATCTCATAATGCATTCTTAATTCAATCCTTCACATCATCATCATTCTAATCCAAATTCCTTGTCAATCTTCATCCATCATCAATCTTTCTAATCTCATTCATTCATGTCATCTTCTAATTTAATCTTCATAAAATCATTCTACTTTGGTCATAGGAGCATTGTCATCAAAATTGGACTTTCATTCAAATTTCACATTCACTTATTTGCAATACCATAGGGTTTTTATCAAATCAAATCAAACCCTTATCAAATCAAATCAAACCCTCATCATATCAACATCGAATCAAATCAAAATCAAATTCAATCATATCAAGTCCAATCCATTTCAAATCAAATTAGCATAAAGCTCCTAGTCCTAAGTTCATATTCCATCCATCATCAAATGTTTCGTCACTCTTCTTCTAACATCTATGGATTTGAATTTGCTTAATCAAATGGTTGACAATCTTCAAAGACAATATGGAGTTATACCTCCTGTTCAACCTGCATATCAAATTCATCCTCAACACTTCATATCCAACTCTAATCCATCTCATGTTCATTATTCTTCTACCTTTGACAAGGGAAATCCACCTCATTATCCTTCAACTCCATAAAATTCCATTCATAGCCCACACCATTCCTCAAACACAAATACCCTTGCCATGGAAATGGAACAACTAAAGAATTATCTTTTAGCAAGTCAATAGAAAGAGGCCACCTTTCATGCCATGTGTCCTCTTCCCCCATGTTTCAAAGATCCTAATCCTCATGTCCCATCCATCCCCAACCCTCCATGAAATCCTCTACCCATAGTTACAGCTTCACACACTCCTAATCCTCCACAAACATCATCCCCACCTTGTGAGGGGTTTTTCACATCACTCTTGGCTAAGTGTAAAGAACAAGATAAAGCAATCCAATCGCCCAAAGTCATACCCCCAATTCCATCTCAAGACCTTCCTCCAAAGCATGACATTATAGATTCCTCTTCTCC
Organism: Cupressus sempervirens; assembly: GCA_028749045.1. NCBI lineage: Eukaryota > Viridiplantae > Streptophyta > Pinopsida > Cupressales > Cupressaceae > Cupressus > Cupressus sempervirens. The sequence goes on from CM053785.1 coordinate 377,494,410, forward strand.
TCTAGATCTGAGCATTTCTCCATCCCATCATTGTCTTATCCCTCAAGATCCATTTATCCCCCTTAGTCCATCTCATGATTCCCTTCCTAATCAATATCATGATATTCCATGTACCACACACATTACTGATTCCATTCCATCTCAAGCGTTAACATCCGTAGATCCTCCACTTCATGCAGAAGTTCCTTCCACTCCATCCACTAATAATCCTCCATGTCAAGGTCAAATCACTCCATCTCATGATTCCACTCCCTCCAATCCACTATATGATCCTATTCCATCTCATGATCCACTCATTCCATTACATGATCCTCTTTTAAGTCAAGATCAAAGCAACCCTTCATCCGTCTTTCATGATCCCACTCCATCCCAAGATCCTATTATACCTCATAATCCTCCACATGATCCTATCACACCTATTCACTCCACTCATGAACCCCACATGCATGGACTCACATCTTGTGTTGAAAATAATAAGTATCCCTTTGAAGAAAACATGGCTCAAGATGTTGGTACACCTTCCACCCCTTCCAAATCCAAAATTCCTCCTTCCAAACCTAAAGCTTCCCATCATTCACCTTCAAAATCAATTTTGGGACCTTATATCCATATCCCCATTCCTTCCTCACTTCCATCCTTCTTAGATCCCTATGTTCCATTGTCAAACCCTTCATCCCTTCGATCCATTTTGGTTCCTTACGTACATCCATCCACCATATCCATGTTTTCCACGTCATCTGCTCATGCTCCTACTAAAGATCAACAAAGGTACACATCCTTGAATTCCTTCCCATGTTCACCATCCATATGCTCTCCACCACGTTTACCTTCATGCACCCCTACCATATCCAATGGAAGAAAATTGGATGCCAAAGAAAAAGCGAATAAAGTCAAAAATCCACAAAAATCCAAGGATCAACATGTCCCCTCTAAATGACATGTCCAAGAAAAGAACAATATGATCCAAAATAAAATAAAAAAGCCACAAAGGCTAAAATGAAAAAATGAAAAAAATTTGTGGATCCCAAAGCTACTTAATGTAGCAATGAATCTCAAAGAAAGATTCCCAACGACATCCAATTCTGTTAATCCAAAGGCTTCCCTCATTCATAAATCATCCCAGCTTCCATTTTCTAAATCCATTTAGGGTCCTTATGCCCCAAAATCCACCATCCTAAATCCATCGTCTCCTTCATCTATTTTGGGTCCCTATATCCCAAAATCCACACTTTCCCCTGAATATCCTCCACAATTTCCTCCTTTCAATCACCCTTCAAGGTGTGTGCCAATGACGATCTTTCCGCCTCCTTCATCCACTCACTCACAAGTCTTCCAACTTAGCATCCATCAACCATATCTTCCTCACACCCACTCCACCCCGTTAATCCAAACCTTTTCATAAGTCATTGTCCTCCATTCACTATCCTACCAACATCTATGAGTAAATAGTAAAAATTCCTTGAAAATAAAAAAGAAAAAAATATCAAGGGATACCATCCATGTATATAGATTCTTGAGTCCTCCCTTTCTCTCCATTGCCTTCCAATTCCACCTATCCATCTGTTCACTTTTCCTTCTTCCACTTGCACTCTACACTGGGGGCAAGCTCCATCCATCCCACTCTTCCATACATCTCTTCCATCCTTCCATCTATTGTTCATTATCCTTTTCCATCTTTGATCTTGACTTTCACTTTCCTTTCATTCATACATATCCTCCATTTCATATCCCATGTTTCATGCATACCCTTCATATCATTATCCCTATTCATACTCTCCCTCCCATATTCCCTTATTCATTCCCCCTTCATGCCCATGTTTGTGATCAATACTAGAGGCACAATAACCAAAGGTTTATACATGCTTTGGAAGAAGACATGGCTTCTCTTCCTCCGCACACTAGCCTTCATACCATCCTTCCATTTTCATGCATCATTTCCCTCCACATTTTCCAACACCATATCATTTGGCCCCTCATATCTTTTCACTATTGCATTCATCCATTGACTCATGTTGCTTTTCCTCCATTTACCATGCCTTGGCTCTCCCTTGGAATTGGTCTCAATTCATTTCTATCCATTCTTTTCCACATTCATATCACATTCAATATAATTCTTCCAATCACTTCAATCAAATTCATTCATCCTCTAATTCAATCAATTTTCAATTCTTCTAATTATTTCACATCAATTTATATTCTACTCTCATCATTCTTCATCCTATCACCATCATTCTTCCACTCTCATCCATCATAAAATCAAAAATCAAAAAATCAAAAAAATCACTTGTGCAATCAATACTAATCCATTCGATCTAATCTTGCAATCTGGTTCATCAATCATTAATCAATTTATCAATTTGACCCAATCAGCTGATAATCCATTAACCATATTCAACATTATCATGGGATGAATCCTTCCCAATCCTTGGATGTGCATTACGCTTATCGTCAGCTTTGCCATCCTTAATCAATCATCATCAATCAGTCCATTCATGGGTTTTCAGCTTGACTATGGGCAAAATGTTCATTTTTTGTGCATGATTGCTTGTTACTTGTATGCATTAGTATTTTTTGCATTTATCATGGTCTTTGCATCCTATTGTCCTGACGAACCATGGTCTTTCATATCATGGTTTCATAAGGCATATGGTTGTATTAGATCCCATGTTTTCACATACTTGACACATTTTCATCTTGGTTCCTCATACCTTGGTGCATAATGTTGAGTACAATATCAAACTTAGGTTGTTCACACCATTGCAGCATATCTTTATCATTTTTCCACCTCCTATCCATTCGTCCCTTCCATTTCGAGAGAACATCTATGTTCTCCTAACCCACATGTCCTCTTGAGGGGGCATACCTTTCCCCCTTCTCATCCTTCCTCATCCTTCCATGACTGGGGCATCATGCTACTAGTCTTATCCTCCCAGCCACTATATTTTATTCTTCTTTGATATAACATTACTAATGCTATATCAAAAGAGGGGCAAAATGTAGACACCTAAAATTGTCCAAATCACGTGTCTTGACCAATTAAATAAATATTTATTATTTATTTAATTCCCTTACCTTTAATTAAATAAATTTTACATCTATTTAATTATGTTCACCTTTTCTTGATTTAAATAAACTAAGGTTTATTTAAATCCTAACCTATTCCCCTTGCATCCTAACTCACCCACCTTAATTAAGTACTTCATTTAATTGATTAATCCTTTGTTAATCCCACTTGGAATTAAATATTAAATATAATTCTATTTGAGCACATGGCTCCTAACTTTAACCCTCACCTAACCTCACTTTCCTAACCTAACCCATCCTTCTAACCTAGGTCAATCCACTTATCCACTAATTAAACCTAATTTCCCATCTAATCACATCCCTAATCATTTACACAATCCTAATCAAAGGATTAGCAAACCCTAGTCACATGTGACATGTGACTCTTACACACTTACAACTTTTTCCCCCTTCACATGTGAACCAAGGTGTCTCACACGTGTGAGAAACCTTGAGCCTCCAACCCTCTTACACCTGTCATAGACATGTCACATCAAAGGTTGCTCACAACTGTGTGAGCATATTGTCCCCTTCGAATAATCAAAACCCTAATCCACATGGAGTCTACTTGGCCTTCACCTCATGGACACCTCATTGATCTTGAGAGATCCTAGCCTTCCATCTTGCATTCAATCTCAGTTGCCCATTGCACCTCTTTTCCTATAAAAGGAGAGCTCTCTCCTCATTTCCAAGAAGCACTATCTACCTCATTGTTATGTTGCTAGATTTGTGAGCAACCACATCCCATAATGTAAAATTATCTACACTTGATGATTTCATGAGGTTTGCATATGTGCTATTTTGAATAGTTTATACTCTTTTGGTTTCATGTTATGTTTATTTCCATGTTCTCTTGCATATTTTGAGGTTTGCATAATTATGTAGGAATATGCATTAGTTGCTTAGTGTTATTGCCTTGATTACATTTTTATGCAATACAAAGGGTATGTGTAGGATCATGGTGGGCCAAACTATATTTTTGGAAGTCTTATTGGGAAACAAGATGCTGAAAGGAGCGGGAAGGAGGGGGGAGGGAGGGTGAATAAGGATCTATAAAGACTTTTCACTATTTAAACAATATATTAGATTAATTGTATTCACTCCTAATCCATCACATATCTTAGATCTCATAAGATATAATCATAAATTGTAATGCTGAACCTAAGCATAACATCCATGAAAACATAAACACATAACACAAAGATTTTGGTAAACCCAAAACTCTCCAAGGTGAAGATAAAACTAGGGTGGGAATGAAAATCACAAATATTTACTACTACAACAACAAATTTTTCCTATTAGAGCTATAATTTGATCACTTCTAATGATCTACCTTGTGAGGGGTCTACTCGGTTAAAATCTTTACAAGACCTTGAAAATTCTCGCCTTGATTAAAGGATTTTACACTTACAATGAAGTAAGGACTCTATTAGGAGATTTAAATAAGGTCAATTAAAACCACTCTATTAAGATATTTTCCCTAATTCATTTATTAGAATGTCTTAGTACCTAATCCTTTAGTTTATTCTAAAATTTGTTTATGGATCTCCTCTCTTCAATTTCTCAAATGGGTCTCCTTATCTAGTATGCTATGTTCTATTTTGTCCTTCACTGCTAGGTTTATCTATCTGATCTTCTTATCTAACTTAGCCTTCCTTTCTTTGTTCTAAGATTGTTCTCTACTTTACACTTTCATCTCACTTCCATTCACATTATTTTTATTTTAGGTTTAGAACCGTTCATAGATAGATAATCGTGGAAAGTTCTAGATCTTAATCAATGATCCATATATCATCCTTTTGCCATTTTACCCTTCTAATTGGTTAATCTTCTTTTATTGGGATTAATGCCTTTTGAAAAAATGTGTAATGTGTTTCTTAACTATCTCTACAATATTTAAATGTCACCTAGAAGTTGGCTAAAATGATTTCCATAAGTGTTTTTTCCATTACAAACTCATATGCCAAAACTAGTTTACTTGACAATTGAATGTTTTTTCACTCCGTCATAACTAAAATTCATGTTGTCTCTTGGCTTCTATAGGCTTGGCATTTACTGATACACTCAACATTAATTAACTTTACATTGCTCAGTTTCCACTTTTTTACTCGACATGTATTATGTCTCAGTCTCTACTAGGATGCTCGACAACCTTTGACTTGTTCAACATGTGATGAAATATAAACAAATCCTTCATAGCTTGGCCTTCTTTGGATGGCTCAGTCACAATGATGACTGACCAAAGCTACCTTGGAAATGACTAAGTGTTGGACACTAATAGGCAGCTTGGGCTTAGAGATCAACAATCTCCTCCTTTGACATTAGTGGAAAAAATACTTTTTCGTGACTTAGTAATCCATACAAAATAAAAAATACTAGCCCCCCTAAGACTGTGCTTTGGTCTTCAAAAACTTATCTTTGTTATACAATATATATATGTCTATAAACTTTGATTTTGACTCATCTGATAACTATATTTCTAATCTAATTTTCCTTTTGTGTATGCATGTTAAGATCTTAAGATATTTTCCCCTATATTTATGTGCATTTTCCCTCTATTTCTCCTTTATTTTTGTCATGAGAATATTTCCCCCTTGTTTTGGACACTTATGGCATGGGGTTTATAAGGGTCAACTTATGTTTATCCAAAAATGTTTTGTGACATGCAAAAATTTATTCTAGTCCTTTATTCCATCTTGTTCTCATTGATTCCATGACTTGAATTTGAATTTCTAGTTAGGCAGCTAGATCAATTAGGCTCTCTGTTGTTGAAAGATGGGGATCTTTCCTTGTAATTTTCGAAGCCAGAAAAAATTCCTTCTAAAATATCTCTAAATGGGGCAATAACATGAATTGAATTAAAATTAATGTTTTCCTAATGTTATTGTCTATTGCCATCAATTCAGCCAATATTCCCTGATCGTATACCATTTTATTATAAGAATGTGAGCTTGAACTTGTGTTCTTGCCCAATAAAATTGTACAAGCCTTCATCTCTAGTTGTATCTCATCAATAGCATATTGATTCTCCAATGTGAAGAAATCAACATCACAAAGTTTCATATACAAAGAATTAATCATTGACAAAATTCCTTCCACACTCGTTACAATAGTAGAAAGTTTTGCAACCTACCTTCTTGCAATTGCTATTGAAAATTTCTCCAAAACTTTATGCTCAAATTTATTTTAAGACCATCTCATCAATTTTTCACTATCTCAGTATCTTTTGTTTGAACCTTGTTAACTATATACACTAGTTGATCCAAAATTTGATGTTGCACATTAACATCATGAATCTTAAAAATATCAACAAAAATATTTTGGATATAATGTAGTGCCTTCTTTTCTTGTGTTCTCTTCTCAATTATTCTTTCTTTATCTTGTGACTCAGCAAAGTTTGTAATTCTTACATCTTTCTAGAGGCATATTATTCAGGTCATACATAGGCAGTGTGATGACCTCGTCTAGACTTACTATCTCCTCTAGTGTTTCATCTGTATATCTCATTATTTGTGACCAAGAGGTGCTATCACTACATAGTGATACCTACAGTTATTTTCCCTTTGCACTTGGTCCAGGTGTCTTCTTATTTTTAGTTGATATTACTTGTTATACAGGTGTAATAGTTAATGTTTCAGTTGACACATCAGTCAATAGTTGTATATGAGCTTGAATAGCCTCTTGTTCTTTGGGTTTCTCTCCTTACTCTTTCTCCTCTTCTTCCTCTTTCTCATCTATTTGGCCCACTATGACATGAGTGAATTGTGGAAACATAATTATTTCCTTACCTTATTGCTCAACACTCATGTCAGAAGTAACTGTAACTAATGTAACTTAAAAATCATCAATTTTTTCACTTTTAATCCTTGGATAATCTTGTATAATATGCAACAAAATTGGATTAGTGCATGGTAGAGAGGTATCCAAGGCATCTGATGTATCATTTTTCAAGTCTTCCTTAGTTAATACAATTTGATTTGGTGGTGATGAATCAAGAATGTTCTCTATAGTGACAACATCTTGTTGTGCACTCCCTTCTACCAATTTTCTCACATCTACTAACTTTGCTAATTATCCTTCATCATCCTAACCTTTTAACTCTACTACATCTCTTCCTTATTAGGGTTCACTTTAGTTGTGAATATTTGTCATTTGGAAAATTTTATCCATCAACCAACATCAGTTTGGCAATTTTTTTCAACATATGTGGTATGGCGCATTGTACCAAGTTTACTAAAAATAAGTCAAACCCCCAGGCCCATTGCCATAGGATTTATGACATCGGATCTCCTTTCAAAATGAAATAGCCAATTAGAAATATTTTTTGCACATGAAAAATTAAACACATACCTAAATGGCTATATCTCTCCTTTTCTTAAAGTATTCTCTTAACTCTTCTTTTGCTACTTCAAGTTGTTGTTGTATGATCTAAATTTTTATCATTTGATTCTCAATGATCTTTCCCATTTTGTAAGCCTCCATCTCTAAGATCTAATCTCTCAAGTTGTTAGACTTCTTTCAAGAGAGCTAAGCTTTGATACCAATTGTTAGAAGTCTTATTGGGAAACAAGATACTAAGGTGGTGGGTGGGCGGGTGTAAATCTGGATCTATAAAAAAATTTAACTATATTCACTCCTAATCCATCTCATATCTTAGATCTCATACCATATAATCATTAATTATAATGCTAAAATAGAATCTATCTAAGCACAACATCCATAAAAACATTAACACATAACACAAAGATTTTGGTAACCTAGAAACCCTCCAAGGTGAAGGTAAAACTAGGGCAGTAATGAAACCCTCAAATCTTTACTGCTACAACAATAAATCTTTCTTGTTAGGTCTATAATTTGATCACTTTTGATGATCTTGACACAAGGAGGGAATGAATAACTAGGGCCAAAGGCACACCTAACTATCCAAACACCTTGTTGAGTAAACACAATGGAAAGAAAACACACAGAGAAAAACACCAATGAGATAGAGAACAAGACACTTTTATTGACTCATCAAATTATCAGTATACATGCCCAGCTATAAGGCCTTCTGGTTTATGATCGGATACAAAATACAACTTCAAGATCCATAATTCAGCTTCAAATTCACAATTCTCTTCTCTGAACTCTCTAAGTTCTTACTCTAAACTAAACCAATTATTTCTACTTATACTTGCCAAAATGACTTCCATAAGATTCTAGATCATTACATAATAGAAAGGTTGACCTTAAAATAGTCTGCACTCATCCCAAGATAAGATACTATCATTAAATTCACGATCCAAATTAAATATGTAAGTTGGCTTAAACTAGGAACCAATCACAGATAAACTCGCTCAAAGAAGGAACCAAGCATCAAAAAAAAAATAGGTTCACTCGGTGCATGAAGGAACACTCGATCAACACTAGACAACTCAATTAACACTAGAACTCAGTTAATCTTAGAGCTCAATTAACACTGGAACTTGATTAACACTACTAGAACTTGGTTAAAACTACTAGAATAAACAAATGAGAAGGATAACAAGGAAACCTAGGATGCTCCTACATCAGATGACTGGGGTTGAAAGAAATGATTCTCCTAAATTATTGAGATGCCACAACCTGAGCTGAAACTAGCTGAGATTGAGAAATCCATGTTGCATCTACAACTTGTCTATTCTTCCACTTCACTAAATATTCATAGTAATATTTTCCTCTTGTTCTTTTGCCAACTCTCTGATCCAATATCTATTCAACCTCTTCAATCTTCTTCTTTGGATAATCATTTGATACAACAACTTCATCATTTGACTCATGATAATTATACAAATCAACAACATTGAATATAGGAGATACATCCATGTCATGAGGTAACTCAAATTCATAAGCATTACCATAGCCAAACTTCTTCAAAATCTTACAAAGTCCAAACTTCTTCATTTTCAACTTACTGTATGTTCCATAGGAAATCTTCCTTTCTTCAAATGAACCATCACCTCATCACCAACTTCAAAAACATGGTGTCTCCTAGACTTATCATCTTTCTCCTTATACTTCTGATTACTTTGTTCCAACTTCAACTTCACTTCCTCATGCAAAGACTTCATAAAATCAAAAAATTCTTCCCCTTCAGTACTTCTCTTCTCTTCACTAGCAACATCCCTTAAATTTGATATTCCTCTAGGTTGCATGCTAGTAACAATGTCAAAAGGTGTTTTGCCAGTACTTCTATTCATAGAATTATTATATACAAACTCAGCTTGTGCCAATAACATATCCCAATTGCTCATCTTATCTCCAACTAAACATCTCAACAAATTACCCACATTCTTCCACAAAGTCCTCCAAAAATAACCAACAAACTTACTATCTCTATCAAAAATAATGCTTTTTGGTAATCCATGCAATCTAACAATATCTTCAAAGAAAATCTCAACAACATACACAAATCTAACAATCTCTTTGAATAAAATCTCAGCAACATGCACAACATTTGATGTCTTTTTGCATGGTATGAAATGTGTCATCTTAGAAAATCTATCCACAATAACAAATATGGAATCATACCCTCTTCTTGTCTTAGGTAGCCCAAGAACAAAATCCATACTAATGTCACTCCAAGGTTTCTTAGGAACATAAATAGGTGTATACAAACCAGTATTTTAACTTACTCCTTTTGCAACTTGACAAATTCCACAACTCCTTATAAACTTTGGAACATCCTTATACATTTGTGGCCAATAATACTTATCCTTCAGCAAACTCAATGTCTTATCAATTCCATAATGTTTAGTCAAACCACCACAATGTTTTTCCTTAATCAAATTAACTCTCATAGGACTTCTTGGTATATATAATCAAATTCATTTGAACAACATACCTTCTTGAATGAAATAATCATCATACTTACTCATGTGATCTAATAGATTTTGTGCTCTACACTCTATCCATGCCTCAAAAAAATCAAGGTCAGTATCATACAATTCCTTCATTTCATCAAAACCAATAACTTCAACCTTCATCTTAGTCAACAAAGAACTTCTTCTGTTGAATGCATGACCAACTAGGTTAGTAACTCCACTTTTATGCTTGATCACAAATGTGAAACTCTGCAAGTACTCAACCCACATCATATGTCTCTAATTCAACTTATATTGACTTCCCAAATACTGTAAAGTTTTATGATCAGTATATGACACCAACTCCATAGGAATCAAATAATCTTTCCACTTCTTCAAGGCTTGAACAATAGCATAAAACTCTTGATCATATACAAAATACTTCCTTTTAGCATCATTCAACTTTTCACTAAAGAAAGCAATAGGTTTACCTTCTTAACTCAACATATCTCCTATTGCACTACCACTTGCATCACATTCAACTTGAAATACCTTATTTAAATTAGGCAAAGACAATACAGGTAACTCAGTAACCTTTTGTTTCTAAGTGTCAAAACTCTTATTAGCTTCATGTGTCCACTTAAAATCCTTTTTATCTCCTCTCATTGTCTCACTCATAGCATTACAAATAGAATTTAAATTCTTTATAAACTTTCTATAAAAACTATCCAAACACAAATTCTTAGATGTAGGCCATTCCAAAATTTCTTTAACCTTCTTAGGATCCATTTGCAAATCATCAACTAAAATCACAAATCCAAAATACACAATCTCCTCTTGCATAAAGGAATACTTTTTGAAGTTAATTAACAAATTGTCCTCTTTCAATCTTTGCAATACTTGTCTAACATGTTCAAGATGTTCTTCCTTGGTCTTATTGGATATCAAAATATCATCCAAATAAATAGTCACAAACTTACCCATAAATCTCTTGAGAAATCCATTCATCAACCTCATGAAAGTACTAGGTGCATTAGTCAAACCAAAAGCCATAACCAACCATTCATATAAACCATATTTTATCTTGAAAGTAGCCTTCCATTCATCACCTTCTTTGATACTTATATGATGATAACCACTCTTCAAATCAATCTTGGTAAAATATTTTTCTCCACTCAAACAATCCATTATGTTAATAGCTCTGGAATTTTTACACATCATCCATTCTCCATTATTCTTAGGTTCTAATATAGTAGGTACAACACATGGGCTCAAACTTTCTTTGATCAAACCTTTCTACAACAACTCATGCACTTTTATGTTAAGTTCTCCATTCTCTACAAGTGTCAATATATATGGTGCTTTTTTTGGTAAAGAAACTCCAACAATTAGGTCCATACAATGAATTATACTTCTTACTAGTGGTAAACCATCAAGTATATCTTTAGCAAAAATCTCCTTGTACTCATTTAACAACTTTTCATTTCTACTGGCACTCAGGAAATACTATTAGATTTTGTTGTCACTTAGTAACTACTAACCTTTGTCACTCAGTTATTACTAATTGTCACTCAGTTATCACTTTTTTTGTCACTTGGCTACTACTAGCACAACTCAGTCTTCTAGGAATTATGGCAAAACATATTTGATTCTGCTTAATTTCCTTTTCAAATTTCTCCCATTGACCACACTCTTAGGATAAAACCACGGACAGAAATAACAATTACATGCAAATATAAACAATATCATAAAATAATAGATCACACAAAAGAGAACACAAGACACCAAGATTTAATGGGGTACACCCGATCCCTGGGCTACATCCACGAAACAACAAGTCCAATATTATTATGATCTAGTGATTAAAAATTAATTACAATTTGTAATCCCTTACAACTCAATACCACTGCAAGAAGCAATTTTCACATCACCCACAATGAATCAATCCCTAACCCTAAGTCCTTTTATACAACTATTTTTGCCGGTTAAGGGCTAAAATCAATTACAACATGTTAGCCATAAAATGGTGATAAAATAGCCCCCAAAAAAATTGCTCGAGGCCTGGCCTGGCCATGAATCCCACCGAGGAATTATGGAGTATGTATAGTACTTCCCTAATCAGTCACCAAAATCTAAGAATCTCTCACTTGGGGACTAATTTGGCTCCACACTAAACAACAAATTCCCACTTCGAGACTAATCATGTGGCTATGTCGCTACTCCATGAGGCTCCCACTGGATCAAACCACCTTGGACTTTGTTGTTCTTTTATTCTCATTTAGTATAGAAGACCAATCAAAGCTGAAGAGGAATTCAGCTTCTCCCTTGTCACTACCTTTGTAAACATATTTTTTGGATTTTCATCTATATGTATCTTGTCTAGCTTTAACTATCCATCATCCAAAATTGACTGAATGAAATTGTACAACAACTGAATGTGTTGTGTCTTTAAATGCAGAACTGAATTCTTCGCAAGATGTATGGCACTTTGAGTATTTGTAAACAAATAATTATCCTTATGAGGCTATCCCAATTCTTCCAAGAAGAATTGAAGCCATATCATCTCCTTGGCTACCTTGATAGAAACAACATACTCTACCTTTGTAGTGGATAAAGCATTCACCTTCTGTAACCTAGAAACCTTGCTCACAACTGCCCCACCAATAGTAAATACATAACTTGTAGTACTCTGCCTGGTATTAATCTTCCCTACCAAATCTGAGTCAACATATCCTTGTAAATGAGTAATAGAGCCCCCAAAGTGTAAACACTTACTAGATGTACCTCTCAAATATTTGAGAATCCATTTTACTACATTCCAATGCTTAATTTCCAAATGACTCATATACCTACTAACGACTCCCACTACATGTGCAGTATTTGACCTTGTACATACCATAGCATACATCAAGCTTCCTATAGCTAAAGCATAAAGTACCTCTGGCATCTTATCCTCCTCTTTTTTGTGTCTTGGGATACATCTCCTTAGTCAACTTCAAATGACCAAGTAAAGGTGTGTTGATAGCTTTAGCATTCTCCATAGAGAAATGTTGCAACACCTTTGCAATATAATCAACCTAAGATAATCTCAATTTCTTGTTCTTCCTATCTGTACAAATATTCATACCAAGGATTTTTTTTGCTACCCCAAAATCCTTCATAGCAAATGCATGTGCTAACTAGCATTTTAGCCCCTTAATGTGATCAATGTTAGACCCAGCAACAAGCATATCATCAACATATAAACATAAAATAATATAGCTATCATCATCCAACTTCTTAAAGTAAACACAATGATCTGAATGACATCTACTATATCCATGCTCATGAATAAAACTATCAAATTTTAGATACCATTACCAAGGTGCTTGCTTCAAGCCATATAAACTTTTCTTCAATCTACACACTAATTTCTCCTTACCTTTGACCTCAAATCCCTGTGGTTGTACCATATATATCTCTTCATCCAAATCACCATGAAGGAAGATTTCTTTAACATCAAGTTACTCCAAATGCAAATCTTCAGTAGCCACAATACCTAAAACAGTGCAAGGAGAATTCATTTTAACAACAAGAGAGAATATCTCATCAAAATCAATGCCTTTTTCTATGCAAATCCTTTTACAAATAACATGGCTTATAATCTTTTCTTACCTCCATCCTCTTCTTTCAACCTGTAAAATCACTTATTCTATAAAGCCCTTTTATTTGCAGGCAAATTACATAAATCTCATGTCTTATTTTTTAGCAAAGAGTCCATTTTGTCTTTTATTGCAGAATCCCACTGAATCTTAGTATCCACCTACATAGTTTCATCATAACATTTAGGTTCACTAGCATCTATTAGTAAAATAAAGTACAAAGAAGGAGAAAATATTTTTAGAGATTTACTTAGCCTTGTTGACTATCTAACATTCACTGGTGTGTATGGTATTTGTTGTTGCGGTTGTTGCACATCTTGAAGAATTTCTAGAAGATCATCTTTTGGAGTATCATCCAACACTACATAATCATCTTCTTTCTTCTCATGTTGTTGCAATAGATCTTTGTACAACACTTTCTCATTGAATATGACATCCTTACTTCTTACAATTTTAAAATTTTCAAAATCCCAAAGCCTATAACCAAATTCATCAATGCCATATCCAACAAATACACTTTTCTTTGACTTATCTTCTAGCTTGGTTCTATTTTCAAAATCTATATGAGCAAATGCTTCACAACTGAAGGTTTTGAGAAAAGAATAACTCGCCTTCTTACCAGTGCATGCTTCCTCTAGAATACCACAGCCCAAAGGAGTAGAGGGACCTCTATTAATCAAATATACAATAGTATTGATAGCTTATGCCCACATGTTTAAGGGAAACCCAACATGCAACCTCATGCTCCTTGCACGCTCCATTATAGTCTTGTTCATGCGTTCAACCACTCCATTTTCCTGTGGAGTCCTTGGAATAGTTTTCTATCTATGAATACCATTAGTGGAGAAATAATCTTCAAATTCATAACTAAAATACTCACCACCATTATAAGATCTGAGACATTTTAATTTCTTATCAGTCTCATTTTCAACCAAGCATTTCCATTTCTTAAAAGTTTGAAATACATCAGATTTATGTCTAAGGAAATAAACCCATACATTTTTAGTTGCATCACCAATAAATGCAACATAATAATGAGAGCCACCAAGGGAAGATACCCGATTCAGTCCCCATACATTTGTATGCATAAGCTCTAATTTCTCACTTTTATTTTCCTTCCCAGTCTTCACAAAACTCACTCTCTTTTGTTTTCCATACACACAATTTTCACAAAAATCCATATTAACACATTTTAGGCATGGTAAAACTTTCTTTGAATGAATTACTTTCATACCTTGCTCACTCATGTTCCCAAGTCTATTGTGCCACAATGTTATATTAGAATCTACAGCAGTTATTTGTTCTCTGTGCTCAACTGTTCTTGAACATACGTTTTTCTCTTAAACAATTAAAGTAGAAGGAACAATATGACCTATACAAATATATAAGGTGCCTACTTTCACACCTTTTTATTATACAAGGGAACCTTTTGAAACCTTCCAATTTTTATCATTAAAAGTAACTACACAACCCTCATCATCGAGTTGTCCTGCTAAAATTAAATTCCTACTCAGCCTTGAAACATGTCTTACCTCATGTAGTGGCCTCCTTATCTCCATCTTTCTTTTCCCCTTCATTTTTCTTTCGAGTCCAATAATATTTCTTCTTATGCCCTAGTTTCCCATAGTACCAGTAGTCATTTGGTCCTCTTGATCAAGACCTCTTCCCTTTTGACTTTCCTCTTGATTTCCCACGATTTCCATAATTACTTCCTCTCTCATTTGTTCTGCCTCGACTTTGAGTGTTCAAAGAACTTCTAGATGTAAATCTAGCTGAGGTTTTCCTATGAGTTTCCTCACTCAAAATAACATCGATCACATCATCATATTTTAGAGTATTAGATCCAGAAATGGAATCATTCACAACCATTAGCAATCCATTCCAACTTTCAAGCAAAGAACATAAAATCAAGAGAGCCCTAATTTCTTCATCAAAATTAATACCCATAGAAGATAACTAACTATTAACAGTACTAAACTCATTTAAATGATCCGTAATAGCCACCTTCTGCTATCTTCATATTAAATAAATGCTTCATGAGAAATACCTAGTTTGAAGCGAAGTGCTTTTCATACAATTTTGTTAAAGTTTCCATCAACTCTTTTGTCATCTTCGCTTTTGTTATATTAAATGCCACCGATGGTGCCAAGCATAATCAAATGCTTCCAAGTGCCTTTTTGCCTAAAAGATCTCAATCGTCATTTGTCATAGATCCTTGATTCTTGGTTTTTCCTTCCAACAACTTCCATAAATCCTTTTGATAAAGATAGTCTTCCATTTGCATCTTCCATAACAGAAAGTTCTTCCCATTAAACTTGCCAACCCTTAGCTTACCCTCATCTACCATCACTCCCACTCAACTATGAGACTTCCCTCAATTGTGATACTTTCCTATAGAGGATAACTAAAAAATAACCTCGCTTTAATACCACTTCTTAGGATATAACCATGGACAGAAATAAGAATCACATGCAAATATAAACAATATCAGAAAATAATAGATCACATTGAAGAGAACACAAGACACCAAGATTTAACGTGGTTCACCCAATCCCTAGGCTACATCCACCAAACAAAAAGTCCAATATTGTTACAATCCAATAATTACAACCTAATTACAATATGTAATCCTTTATAGCTCAATATCATCACAAGAAGCAATTTTCACATCACCCACAATGAATCAATCCCTAACCCTAAGCCCTTTTATACAAGTATTTTTTTTTTTTTAGGGTTAAAATTAGTTACAACACATCAGCCATAAAATGCCGATAAAATAGCCCAAAAATTTTTTTCTTGGGGGCATGGCCATGGCCTAATAGCCCCATCAATATTGGGCTACCACCCCCAAACCCCCACTTGGGGCACTGAGGAATTATGGAGTATGTACAGTACTTCCTTGATCATTCACCACAATCTAACACACACAAATGTGAATAGTAGTAAAATTGACCTCATCTATAATTTCAATAAAAGGAAACAATACTTGCTTCCTCTCATTCACCCAAAGAGTATATTGATTCAATCTCCCATCATGTATAGCATATCTACCATATTGTCAAGGTCTACCCTATAGAATATGACAACAATACATAGGCATAACATCACACAAAACTTTATCAAAGTAATTTCTAATCTTGAACTTTACAACACATTGTTCACTTACCAATATCTTATGCTCATCCCTAATCCATGGAACATGATAGGGTTTAGGATGTTTCAACCTTTGCAACTACAACTTTGTAACTAGCTCCTCTAATGCCAAATTATTTTAACTTCCATTGTCAATGATTACTTTGTAGCATTTTCTAGCCATCTTACATCTAGTCTTGAAAAGACTTATCCTTAGGACAAGTTCCTCATCAATTCCCTTATTACACAAAGTTCTTCTCACCATAAATTTTTCTCTAGCCTCAATTCCACTTGGTGAACCCTCAAGGTCTCCTTGAATCATAAAATTTATGTTACCTTGTTCGTTCTCACTAGAGGATCTACACTCAAAGGATCCATGACATTCTTTACCATATCTAAACCAATTACCATGAAAATCACCTCTAGAGTAAGAATTACCTCTTCCTCGATAAGAAATAGTACCTCCTTGGTAAGAATTACCACCTTTCCATTCGGTCTTTGCTTTGTAATCACTTTTCCATTCATATTTTCCCTTATCTTACACAGAATTGTTAGATCTTCCACCTTCTCCATACTATCTTCCTTTGCCTCTCTGGAATCTACCACCTCTACCTCTATATCTTTATTCATGCTTCTTTGTCAAGATCTCCTCAGTTTTCAAGGCATATTGGTATGCTTCTTCCACACTTTCCTATTTCACAAAACTTATCTCATCTTGAATTCTAGATCTCAATCCATTTAGATATCTTACAACTTTCTCATCCTCATCATCCAATGTCTACATATGATGTCCAATCTATAAAATTCCTCAGTATACTCCTTCACAATCATGTCCTTTTGTCATAAATTTTGCATCTTTCTCAACAAGATAACTTGGTAATCAGTAGGAAGGAACTTCTTCTTCTTCACCTTGTTCACCATTTGCAGCCAAGTCCTAATCTTCTCCTTTCCTCTCCTTTATCTATCAATCTAAAAATTCTCCCACTACAATTAAGCATTACCTTTCAACCCAATGACTAAAATTTTCACCTTCCTATTATCAGGAATATTTTCAAACTCAAAGAAATTCTCCATATCAGATATCCAATCCAACACAACATTGGTGTATAATTTTTCATCATAAGGAACAACTTCTATAGTAGGCTTTGAATGTGCCCTATACAACACTCTCAAAATATTTCCTCATCTTGATATTCTTTAGGTTTTGGATTAGGGTTTGGTGCCATTGGTTCATCACCACTCACATCATCAAGATGTGCTCCTCTTCTTTGGGCTATCTCTACAACATCTAATCTAGCTATAATTTGCCTCAATGTGTCCTAATAGCAGTTTAAACATTTCCCCTACCTTAAACCATCTTTATAAATAGGTTCCTACAAGATCATAACCCTCTACAAGCTATAAATCAAATTTTCAGATCTTCCACCCTACAACCAAATCCAACTTAGTGTTCTACACGATCCAATCTCCTCAAGGATGAACCTCAAGCTCTGATACCACCTGACACAAGGAGGGAATGAATAGGTAGGGCCGAAGGCACACCTAACTATCCAAACACCTTGCTAAGAAAACACAATGGAAGAAAACACACAAAGAACAACACATAGGAGAGAGAGAGAACAAAAAATGTTTATTGATTCATCAAATTATCAGCATACATGCCCAACTATAAGGCCTTCTGGGTTATGACAATATACAAAACACAACTTCAAGATCCACAATCCAACTTCAAATTCATAATTCTATAAACATCTGCTTAGAACTCTCTAAGTTCTTACTCTAACCTAAACCAATTACCTCTACTTATACTTGCCAAAATGGCTTACAGAAGATTCTATATCATTACATAATAGAAATTTCAACCTTAAAATGGTATGCACTCATCCCAAGACAAGATCCTCTCCTTAAATTCATGATCCAAATTAAATTAGTCAACTCAAACTAAGAACCAATCATAGACAAACTTAATCAAAGAAGGAACCAAGCATCAGTAAAATAATAGGTTCATTCGGCACATGAAATAACACTTGGTCAACACTGGACAACTTGGTTAACACTAGAACTCGGTTAATACTAGAACACGGTTAGCACTAGAACTCAGTTAACACTGTTGGAACTTGGTTAAAACTACCAGAATGGACAATGAGAAGGATTACAAGGCAACCCAGGATGCTCTTACATTAGATCTAACCTATAAGTGGTCTTCTCGGTTAAAATTTTTATAAGAATATTAAGTCTCACCTTGATTGAAGGATTTTATACTTACAATGAAGTAAGGACTCTATTAGGAGATTTAAATAAGGTCTATTAAAACCACTCTATTAAGAGATTTTCTCTAATTCATCTATTATAATGTCTTAGTACCTAATCCTTTAGTTTTTTTTTAAAGTTGTTTACAGATCTTCTCTCTTCAATGTCTCAAAATGATCTACTTATCTAATATTCTTTGTTTTGTCCTTCACTGCTCAGTTGCTCTATCTAATCTTCTTATCTAACTTACCCCTCCTTGCTCTGTTCTAAGCTTGTTTTCTCCCTGACACTTTCATCTTGCTTCCATTCACATCATCATTATTTTAGGGTTAAAACCCTTCTTAAATAGATAATCATGGAAAGTTCTAAATCTTAATCAGCAGCCTATATTTTGTCCTTTTTCTATTTTACCCTTCTAATATTTGATTTATTAATTTTATTTTCTTGGGATTAATGTGTTCTGAAAAAATGTGTAATCCTCTCCTTAATTTTCTCTATAATCTTTAAATGTCACATAGAGGTCGGATAATATGATTTACATAAGTGTTTGTGCAATTACAAACACATATGTCAAAACTAGTTTACTCGACAATTGAATTTTGTAACACTCGATCATAACTAACATTCATGTTGTATCTCAACTTCTATAGGCTCGGCATATAATAAATCACTTAACATTAATTAAATTTACATAGCTCTGTCTCCACTATTTTACTTGGCAAGCATGCTTTCTTAGTCTCTACTAGGGTGCTCGGCAACCTTTGACTTGTCCAGCATGTGATGAAATATAAACAAGTCTTTTATAGCTCAACTTGCTCTAGATTGCTTGGTCATAGTGATGATTGATGGACACTACCTTGCAAAATGACTAAGTGTTGGACACTAATAGACAAATTGGGCTTACAGATCAACAATACCCTTAAGTGGCAATGCAAAATTAGAAAAAGTAGGTTTAAGTCAACTTGACATGCAATTTTGAACTACTTATGAAGTTTATATTAAAAAGTTGTAAGAATAGAATCTGTAGGAAATTGAATGTAGTTTCTAAACTACTAGGTCTTATCTTAAAATAATTTATTTTGATCAGTAGAAAATTCATTTTTTAATACAGTATTACAAAAATGTCAGGACAAAAATAAGAAGTAGGTGTATGTCTAACCACCTTAATCATAATTAAATAGTAGTATTTTTTAATAAGATTTTAGACATCAAAAGTAAACTCGTGTAGAAGTGACACATATTTTAATTAAAATTAATTAATTAATTATGAATTTACTACTATAACATTATCATGAAAAAATGGGCTTATGTCTGACCACCTTAACTAATTCAAGACATTGTGACTTTTTTAAATTATACTAAGCGAAACATAGAATGTGACACATTTTTCAAATTTTAAATTTTTTTTACAGTTTGAAAGTTATAGTTATTTTTTAATCAGTATATAAATCAACATCTTATAGGTGTCTTCTTTTAAACATTAGTAATAAACACTTATTAGACTAATATATTGACAACAATTATATCGCTACAAAGTTGAGAATGTACTCTACAAATTGATTTTGTTTTAGTGAATTATGTCAGATTAGAAGTCATCAAATACATCATCAAAGTCTAGAACACCCCTAAATGCTACAAATACACTTTTTTGAGTTGACCAAGGAGACTTGGTGATTACCAAGCCTAATTAGATACCCGATATATCAGATACTTGATATCTTCCCATCCAAATATGTAAATGAATGACATGGAAAATGGAGGGTGGGGATTTAAAGTTGAGGAAGGGTCATGATTATCCCCTCCATGATCCATGATTATTATAGGACCCCTCAAGATAGAGTTCATTGGAAAATGTGTCAAAAGAGGTCATAGGATATCCTATGACCCCTTTCCACCCATATGAACAAGTGCAATGTGTCCTTAGGGGTCCTAGGACCTCTAGGGCCATACGTCATCATCAAATGTGTTGGAAGGGGTCATAGGTTATCCTATGACCCCTTTCAACCCATATGAACAAATGCAATGTGTCCTTAGGGGTCCTAGGACCCCTAGGGACATACATCATCATCAAATGTGTTGGAAGGGGTCATTGGTTATCCTATGACCTCTTTCAACCCATATGAACAAGCACAATGTGTCCCTAGGGGTACTAGGATCCCTAGGGACACATGTCATCATCAAATGCATTGGAAGGGGTCATAGGCCCCTTTGACCAATATGAATAAGTGCAATGTGTCCCTATGGGTCCTAGAAACCCTAGGGACACATGTCATCATCAAATGTGTCACAAAGGGGTCATAAGTTATCCTATGACCCCTTTCAACCCATATGAACAAGTGCAATATGTCCCTAGGGGTCTTAGGACATAGGTTATCCTATGACCCCTTTCAACCCATATGAACAAGTGCAACATGTCCCTAAGGGTTGACACATGTCATCATCAAATGTGTCTGAACCTCTTTTGACCCATATGAATAAGTGTAACATGTCCCTAGGGGTCCTAGGACCCCTAGGGACACATGTAATCATCAAATGTGTCAAAAAGGGTCATAAGATATCCTATGACCCCTTTCGAACCATATGAACAAGCGCAACATCTCACTAGGCGTCCTAGGACCCCTAAGGACACATGTAATCATCAAATGTGTCAAAAGGGGGTCATAGGTTATCCTTTGACCCCTTTTGATCCATATGAATAAGCACAACATGTCCATAAGGGTCCTAGGACCCCTAAGGACACATATCATCATCAAATGTGTTAGAAGAGGTCACATGTTATCCTATGACTCCTTTCAACCCATATGAACAAGCAACATGTCCCTAGGTGTCCTAAGACCCCTAGGGACACATATCATCGTCAAATGTGTCAGAAGGGGTCATAAGGTCATAGGTTATCCTATGACCCATTTCGACCCATATGAACAAGTGCAACATGTCCCTATGGGTCCTAGGACACCTAAGGACACATGTCATCATCAAATGTATCATAAGGGTGTACAAGTTATCCTATGACCCCTTTTGACACATATGAACAAGCACAATGTGGACATATGTCATCATCACATGGGTCAGACGTGTCCCTAAGGGTCTCAGGATCCCTAAGGACACATGTCATCATCCAATTTTTCAGAAGGGGTCACAAATTATTCTATGACCCCTTTTGACACACATGAACAACTACAATGTGTCCGGACATATGTCATCCTCAAATGTGTTGGAATAGGTCATAGGTTATCTTATGACCCCTTTTGACACATATGAATAAGTGTAATATTTCCCTAAGGGTCTTAGGACCCCTAGGGACACATGTCATCATCAAATGTGTCAAAAGGTATCACAGGCTATCCTATGAAACCTTTCTACACATATGAAGAAGTGCAATGTGTCCCTAGGAGTAGGGGTCCTAGGACCCCTAAGGACACATGTCATCATCAAATGTGTTGAAAGGGATCACGTGTTATTCTATGACCCCTTTTGACACATAAGAAAAAGTGTAAAGTGTCCCTAGGGGTCCTAGGACCCCTAGGGATTAAGACCCCTAGGGATACATGTCATCATAAAATGTGTTGAAAGGGGTTATAGGTTATTCAATGACCCCTTTTGACACATATGAACACACCTAAGGACACATGTCATCATCAAATGTGTCAAAATGGGTCATAGGTTATTGTATGATCCCTTTTGACATGTATAAATAAGCGCAATGTGTTTGTAAGGGGTCCTAGGGCCCCTAGAGACACATGTCATCATCAAATGTATCAAAAGGGGTCAAAATTTATCCTAGACCCCTTTTGACACATATAAAAAATCACAATGTGTCCCTAGGGATCCTAGTACCCCTAGGGACACATGACATCATCAAATCTGTTGGAAGACTTATGAGCCCTTTTGACACATATGAACAAGCACAATGTGTCCCTAGGAGTCCTATGACCCCTTTCAACACATATGAACAAGCGTAATGTGTCCCTGGGGACAGATGTCATCATCAAATATTTTAGAAGGGGTCATAGGTTATCCTATGATCCCTTTCGACACATATGAATAAGCACAATGTGTCCCTAGGGGTCCTAGGACCCCTAGGGACACATGTCATCATCAAATGTTTTGGAAAGGGTCATAGGTTATCCTACAACACCTTTCATCTGATTTGAACAAGCGCAATGTTTTTTCCCTAGGGGTCCTAGGACCCCTAGGGATACATGTCATCATCAAATGTGTCAAAGGGGTTATGTGTTATCCTATGACCTCTTTCGACCCATATGAACAAGCAATATGTGTCCCTAGGGACACGTTGTCATCAAATGTGTAACCTAAGACCCCTTTCAACCCATATGAATAAATGAAATGTGTCAAAATACTATAGAATTATTATCTTATATACTATATCATATTATATAATATATTATATTATATTATATCTCAACATAATAAAATAAACAAAAACATCATTTCTAATGGAAAAGACCTCATCCACATAACAATTAAAAAAACACTCAAGACTTGGACATCACATGGATCATGGAGGGGATAATCAGGACCCTTCATCAACTTTCAATCTCCACTCTCCTTTTTTCATGTGATCCATTTACATATGTTTGGGTGGGATATATCAAATACTAGATATATTGGATACTCGATATATCAGGTATCAAATATTTTACTGGTGAACTTTTACAAAAATGATTGTGGTCCTCATACTTGAGACATGAAAATATACAACTATTTTTTCATGGGATCTGAGAGTTTCATAAGAAAAAAATAAAATTTGCGGCCCAAACTTTCAAAAAGTTGTTGAATTAATTGATTAGGCTTCCTAAAATTGTTGACACTATGGGGAGCAGTAGTAGGTGAAAGTCTAAATAGAAGAGGAAGGTAATGAATGAAGGAATTGAAGAATATAGGGAAAATGATAAGGAAATCCATCATAGAAAGAGACAAGGTATGTTAAATTTTAATGAGGTTGAACTCGTAACAATAGTTTCGAGTGAAGATGATGTTGAATTTGATAATATGAATCAACGTAATTTTTTGATGAATGGGAAAATATAACAATTGAGAATGACATTGATAATGTTGCAAATGAACCCTACACATCTACTTATTATAATCAAAATGAAGTTCCTTGTAATGAACATAGACAAACATCTGACCCTAAATCTGGTAGAACACCAAAGTGGTTAATATAGATTGATGAGACCATTATGAGCACATTGCAAGTGAAGAGGTCACATAGAATAGTTCAATTCCAGGCTTTGAGACTATATGAATAATTTTTTGGTAACATGAAATTGGTGGATCAATGCCAACTTTTTGTGCAATTGTTAAGGATGTAAAAATTAAGACCTGTGCTATCCAAATTGAAAATTCATGTCAAAAAGAAAATGGAGAGAAATGCCATTATTGTGAAGAATATTTTTTAGTTCTCTCAATAGAATTGTTAAAAATAGAAGATAAAAGGACAAGGTAGATGCTTGTAGAGTTATTATAACTTCCTTGGTAAATCTTCATTTGATAAAAGTGATATTTATTAGACAAACTTGTGTTGACTTGAACATAAGTTGTACGAATTTCAGTAGAGCACTTGAAAAAAGAGAGAGACTTGACGATCCTCTTCAAAGGATACATGGGCTTATTGTGGGAGACTTCCACATTTTGATAAGAAATTAACTGATGATGTGAAGGAAAAAATTGCACAATTTTGGCACTCTAGCTCAAGAGTGTCATCAAATGCGAAGGATGTTTTAGAATTGACAATAAGGACCGTACCCCACATTGAAAACATTATTTGGAGGTAATTCAAACAATGTTGTTCAAATAGTTTTATGAGACTAATCCAACATTGCATATATCACAAAGGAATTTTGAATCAATGCAGTGATTTTATGGTGTGCTACTTAAGATTCGAAATACATGTTATTACAAATATCATGTGGATTTTTCTATTCATCGTGAATTATTACACTCCATCCATTCTTCATTGCATACTAATGAAATGTTGTAAATTTGCAATGCTAGTTGCCTTCCAAAATCATCAGGATTGTTACTAGATCAAATATCATGTCCTAGGGATGATGGTTGTTTCTTTTATAGAAATGATTTCTTAAATGAGAAGTGCTCACAATGTGGCAGTTTATCAAATTTGTTGACATGTTTCCATGAGGGGTGTGAAGAAGATATTGGAAAGATAATAGTTTCAAAGAAGGTTTATGAAACTATGAAATACATATTGAAGAATGGAGGCGAAGGTCTAGATGTGAGTTGGTTGCAAAACAAATGTGTGTCACTGATTTTATTTTCGATTTCAAGAAAAATATTTTTTACAAGTATGCAAGGCATATTCATAGGTCTTAGTGGTTGGACCAACAATGTAGAATGTGTAAGGACACTTTCCCCATTGGCATTATTATATTAGTTGTTGTCTTTTCATAGAACTGTACATCACAATCCCAAAATGAGATACAATCTCAATAATACAACTCCATTCATATTTCTATTTTTGTCCACATAACATTAAGACATGCCCCTGATAGTGCGGAAGATAACCGGAAGATGATCATGGAGTACCACTTGTATATGAGTGATGATATATCTCACTCTCATGAGTTTGTCCAAGTTAATTTGCTCAGATAATTATACAAGTTAATTCAAGAATGCTCGCATGTTTTATTGGTTTTGTAGAATGCATGTAATGATGAGTTTTCCTCATATGTGGAGCTTTTTTTATTCCAAACATGGGAAAGGGGAGCATGATGGAGTGGGGGCATGTGTGAAGAGAACTCTAGTCAAGGAGAAAATGAAGATTTCAACAATAGAACTTCTTAATGCTCGTACCATAGTTGATTGGTGTACATCTGCATTATCATAGGGGGACTCTTGATACAGTAGTGTACATGTTCTTCTGGTTGGTTCAGGAGAGCTCCTTAGGTGATAGATTGGATTGTGCTACAATGATATATTCTTCAAAGATGCATCATTCCTTAGCTCTGGTTGTATTACATGTACCATCTAGACATGACATTTAACTTGCTTTTTTCCTAGTTGTTTTTAGTGTGATTGGGATCATTGCAAGTCACGTGAGTGGGTGGATACATGGGCTCCACATTATCTTACTCCATTATCTCTCATTCTTTCTATTATAATTAATGACATGGAAAGTTCAATTGGCCATAACCATCTATTAGATCTTCTTCAACCAAGATAGGTCTTTGCATTGGTTTCACCACGGGGGAATGATGAGAAATTAGATTATTGGTTATCACGTTGTATAAGAGGTAAACAAAATATTTCACAAATAATTACAAATGATGATGGAATCACATATCCTATCGGTTTAGTTGTTGTTGTTCTTACATAGCTACAAACACATATGCTTAGAAGGAATGGAATTCTCGCATTTGAATACTACGAGAAGCACAAAATCATTCTCGTGTATTTACACCTTATTATAGTATCAAATGTAAAGTTTATGAAGCATCAAGGAAGACCAATATTTAAAGAACTTTTTACTATTGCTAATGCTGATCATTAAGCCCTATTGGAGACCCTCAAGAAGAGAGACGACCATTGAGGAACATTTCACTAGGTAATACTAATCACACAAGGTTTCATATGTTCATTGTATGCTTTAAATATAGTGTCATATGTTAATGATATGCCTATAGTTGTACTTAATATTAAATGTCTATAATACTAACATTTTGTACGATATTGAATTGTAGGTATCTTCAATAGTAACAATGCATGAAGATAGAAACAATTTTAAGGTGTAGAATGAAGATAGTTCTATGATAATTTAGTCTATAAGATTTTTGGTATTTGTGTACATATAATATGGTTGTATGAATTATATACACAAGGACTTTAGTATGAACAACAATGTACATTGTGTACCTTTTGTACAATATACATTACTTTGTATGGTAAAGATATATTCATATTTGTATTGAATTCAGTTGTAATTATGATGAAATACTTGAAATATTGCAAATATGAACTCGTCATTTTATTATATATTTTCATAAGGTTTTCTAGTTTGTGTTTTCATATTTAATAGAAAAATGGTAAATTCTTATGGACATCTATGCGACCATTTAGCCTATTAGTCTATATTGGTGAAAGGTCAATCAAAGTGGTGAAAGTAGTCAAAGTCATTAAATAACATAGAGAGATCATAAAAATCATATTTTTAATTCATCTAATTAATATTATTCATGTTTACAATGTTCAAAGTGGAATTTACATAATAGTGTTTGTAATTCTAATTATTGTAAAAAATTGTCAGTTGACCTTAAAGGATGCTTGTGGCAATTTTTTGTCTATGTCATTATCTCCAAATGGCTAGGTGAACTCTAGTGACACCATTTTTTTGTACACGGTTTCACTAGAACATTTGTGAACACCCCAAACTAGAGTGTCTCCAAGGTGGCCTAACCACGTTTGGGTAGAAATCGTTCGACACTTGTTACTTAGAGCTCATGATGTCTATCAAGGAATTGTTAGATGATATAGGACCATGATATCAATGTGTAGAATAACCTCTCTCAATTCTGAGAGATTCAATTTCATTTGAAATTGGCACAACGATATCAGTCGATGCTAAAACTTGCAGTTTTCCTCAGTGAATTGGTGCACCACTACACAACTTTTGAACTATGTATTGTGGCATTGTTTCATTAGCACCATTAGATCTGGATGGTTAGGTGAACCCTAGTGGCACCACTATTTTTCCCACGGAGTCACTAGAACATTCACGAGCACCCCAAACCAAAGTGTCTCCAAGGTGCCCTAAGCACATTCAGGAAATGATCTTCCAACATTTATAACTCTGAGCTTGTGATGCCTATGGATGAACTATTAGATGCTACGAGATTGTGATATCAATGTCTACAATAACCTCTCTCAGTTCTGAGAGATTTAATTTCATTTGAAATTGGCGAAATGATCTTGGTCGATGCCAAAACTCATAGTGTTCCTTAGTGAATTGGTGCACCATTGAGAAATTTTTGAATTGTTCATCGTGGCATCATTTCATCAGCACCATTAGCTTTAAATGGCTAGGTGAACCCTGGTGACACCACTATTTTATCAATAGAGTCACTATAACATTTGTGAGCACCTTGAACCAAAGCATCTCCAAGGTGCCCTAAGCACATTTGGGCAGTGATCTTATGAAACTTGTAACTTAGAGCTCGTGATTTATATTGATGAAATATCAGATACTACAAGACCATGATATTGATGTCTTTAATGACCTCTCTCAATTCTAGGAGATTCAATTTTGTATGAAATTGGCAAAACGATCTTAATCGATACCAAAACTCATAGTGTTCTTTAGTGAATTGGTGCACCACTATGCAACTTTTAAACCATTCATCATGGCATTGTTTCATTGACATGGTTAGCTTCAGAAGGCTGTGTGAACCCCAGTGACACTATTTTTTTGTCCATGGAGCTACTAGAACATTCATGAGTACCCCAATCTAGAGTGTCTCCAAGGTGCCCTAAGCACATTTGGCCAGTGATCTTTTGACGGTTGTAACTTGTAACTCATGATGCCTATCGAAAAACTATTAGATGATAGCTCTCTCAATTCTAGGAGATTCAATTTTATTTAAAATTGGAAAAGTGATCTCGATCAATGCCAAAACTCACAATGTTCCTTAGTGAATTGGTGTACCACTGTGTAATTTTGAACCATTTGTTGTGGCATCATTTTGTTGATTCCATTAGCTCTTGATAGCTAGGCGAACCCTAGTGACACCACTATTTCCTCCACAAAGTCACTAGAACATTCACGAGCACCTTGATCTAGAGTGTCTCCAACGTGCCTTAAGCATGTTTTGGCAGCGATCTTCCTACACTTGTAACTCGAAGCTCATGATTCCTATCAATGATCTATCATATGCTACAAGGCCATGATATCAAAGTCTAAAATAACATATCTCAATTCTAGGAGATTCAATTTTGTTTGAAATTGGCATAGTGATCTCAGTTGCTACCAAAACTCTTAGTGTTGCTTAGAGAATTGGTACACCACAATAAAAATTTCAAACCATTCATTATGGCATTTTTATCTTCATATGATCGAGTGAACCCTAGTGAAACCATTGTTTCATCTATGGAGTTACTAGAATGTTTGTGAAAACCTTGATCCGAAGCATCTCCAAGGTTCCCTAAGCACATTTGGGCAGTGATCTTCTGATGCTTATAAATCAAAGCTCGTGATGCCTATTAACAAACTATGAGATGTTATAGGACCATCATATTGATGTCTATAATAGCCTCTCTCAGTTCTGGGAGATTCAATTTTTTTTTGAAATTGGCACAACGATCTCAATCGATGCCAAAACTCATAGTGTTCCTTAGTGAATTGGAGCACCACAATGCAACTTTCAAACCATTCATCGTGGCATCATTTTTTTGGTGTTGTTAGGTCCAAATGGCTAGGTGAACCTTGGTGACACCACTATTTCATCCACAGAGTCACTAGAATGTTCATGAGCACCCTGATTTGGAGTGTCTCCAAGGTGCCCTAAGCACATTTGGGTAGCAATCTTTTGATGCTTTTAACTTGAAGCTCATGATGCCTATTGAGAAATAGTTAGATGCTAAAAAACCATCATATCAATGTCTACAATAACCCTCTCAGTTTTGGGAGATTTAATTTCATTTGAAATTGTCACAGTGATCTTAGTCGATGCCAAAACTTGCAGTGTTCCTTAGTAAATTGTTGCACCATTGCAACTTCTGAACCATTCACCATGGCATCATTTCGTCAATTTCATTAGCTTTGGATTGCTAGGGGAACCCTAGTAACACCACTATTTATTCCACGAAGTCACTATAACATTCGCGAGCTCCCCAAACCATAGCCTCTCCAAGGTGCCCTAAGTATGTTTGGGCAACGATCTTCTGTTGCTTGTAACTCAGAGTTCATGATGCCTATTGATGAGCTGTCAGATGCTACATGACCTTTATATCAATGTCTAAAATAGCCTCTTAGTTATGGGATATTCAATTTCATTTTAAATTGGGACAACGATCTCGGTCAATGCCAAAACCTGCAATGTTCCTTAGTGAATTGGTGCACCACTGTGCAACTTTTGAATCATTCATTGTGGCATCGTTCATCGATGTTGTTAGCAATGGATGGTCAGGTGAACCCCAGTGAAACCACTATTTCATCCATGGACTCACTAGAACATTTGTGAGCACCACGCATCTAAGTGCCCACAAGGTGCACTAAGCACATTTGAGCAATGATCTTTGGTACTCATAACTTAGAGCCCTTGTTGTTTTGTCTGTTCATTGTGTTCATGGTTAGTTGGATGTTGAAAAAATTGAAGAGATTATCTTCACTTCTTTCTATTTCTTCTTAAGGAGGGATTTTGGTTTTAGGGTTTTTTTAATATTTGGAGGAGTTCAATTCTTTTCTATTATTTTGATATTGATTTCATGAACCATGAACAAGATTCTAATGAACAAGACTAAAATGAAAAAGATTTCATAAACCATGTACAAGATTCTAATGAATAAGAATCCAATTAACAAGATTCTAATGAACATGCTTAAAATAAAAAAGATACCATACACTATACAAATATGTGTGCAACAATTGACAATAATATAATATATGGCACATATAATGTACATCTGTATACAAAATTTGGCGCATGCCATCAAAATATGTCTACAAAATCCAAGTTAGACTAGTTAATTAAATGATTTGTACATATCAAATATAAATTTATTCAAATGCATATTGATCAATATGAAGGCAACTTCATTTACCTCTTTCCACGCCTTCCTCAACTACTCAGGAGTCCTTGCATATGTCCACAGAAAAGCATGCACCTCACTAAGTTTGACTTTAAAAAAAATTTAAGGTTGTCAGATTGATATACTACTCAGACTATAATTTTATTAATGATAACATAATAAATTAATAACATAATCAAGGATTCAAATTATAATTTACCTCAAGTGATCTCTCATCAGTGAATGTCGGCTGAGTGAGAAAAGATACAAAGCCTTGTCAATCCCCCTCCATCACATCGGGTGTTTCTTATGAAAGTTTAAAATTTTAGTTTTTACAATGATGAAAAATAATTTCTTTATAATCTAAGAATATTAAGATAGGTAACAAATAAATGATAAATATACATACTATAGGGCTACCACTGAAAATGGAGATGCTCGAGGGTCTGCGATGGTGAATCTAGGTATGTGCATAATCAGAGGTCGCCCCCTATAACATAAATAATACAATAAAATTTCATTAGTACAAACAACTGAAAAGTAAATATCTATCTATATATCTATTTAATGACTTTAAAACATATAAAAACCTTCCTCTTGTTAATGGTCGGTGGTGCAATCCTCTAACATTGTCCCCCACTAATAGGTGGAACCTGTAAGAGAAAAAAGAAGATGAGAAATAATGTAAAATACAATACCAAAGAGGAAATTAATGAGTAATCAAATAATACATACCATAGAGGTCTTAAGACCGAATGAAATGGCTAAAAGTGTGACAGCATCCAAATCTCTCATCTCCTCCTTTGTCATCAGCTGGACATAAATGAATCACATAATGTACATAAGTATGAAGTTGTCATTTTTTTTAAATATAAATATTGAGTTTAAATTAACAATGCTATGATGAATAAAATGTATAGACTTATTGTAATAGAAGGAGTCCATGTCTCTTCCCACCCTCCTCTCTCACAAGAGTTGTGTGTGTCTCTACAATCATGTATGTTGTATCATCATCCCCAACCTCAAACTAAAACTCAAAACCAATAATGGAATCCAAGAAAAGACTCTTACACATAACAAGAGTATGTAGCACACATACATATGAAGAACTGCCAGATATACTAGTGCCAGCATCATCAACACAAGGAGACAACAATGACCTAGTTTGGGTGAGTAGTAGACTTCTCAAATGATAAATGAATCTAATAGATGTTGCACTAGCCTTAGCTATGACATCAGGATGTTGCACAAGAGGAGGGGCAGGGATATCAAGAGGGGGAGAATGTGGTGGCTTTCCCTCACTTCTCCTTGGGTCTATCCTGCAGAACTCCACATCTTATGCCCATAGTCGGCTTCATGCTCCAATAATTAATTTTAAGCCCTTTTATAAACTCATTATATAATTTTCTCAAGTTACATATGGGCACCTCCAAATTTTTTTGTTGTGGTTTGTCAAAAACCATCCACTAGTGATCCCAAAAATGAGTTCTAATGGCCTCATTAGTGCACCATTTGATTGACAATTTTGGTTTTTTAGGGTCAACTTATTTACCAAGTTTGGGGTCAGAAAATAGGTTGGTTAATTCCTTTTTACTAATATTAAGGATCACGACCCCATCATAATCCAAGCCATCATCAAACTGGCGATGCATCTCATCACGCCAAAAAGAGTTGTATCACGATGCTTGGTAAGGGTATGAATATTACCCTCAATAGTATTAAGGGTGGCTATCATGGGAGATAAACTAGGGATAGTGTTATATGTTTGTTTCACAATCCCCAATTGATTTATATTTTCTTCAATTAGGTCTTGAATTTGGGGAGGATTTTGAGGGGGTAGTGATGGTTCTGGATTGTTTTAAGGGTTGTCGTTTGGCGATGGATTGTTTGGAGGTTGGTTAGGGTTTGACATGCATGTCTATAATGCAAATAAACATAGAATTACAATTTGAATGAACAATTTATAAATCAAACTGAAAAACTTCCATTTTCATTACAAAAACCTTTAAAAAAAATTTAAAAATCAATTGAAAAATAATAAAAATTGAACTTACTTGTGGTTGGATGCAAGGTGGAGTGATAAAAAAGGAAAGATATTATCGTATACATATTTTTTTAACCTATACCGGATACTAGAGGCAATTATGTTGAAGGAAAATGTCAAAACAACATTCTATTTTTTTTTTAAAGCTTATGCGTAGGTATCGAGTACCCAATATATTGGTTACCCAGTATGTCAAGGTAACTTTTTTAGCAATGGTACTAGGATTGTGTTTCAAATCACTTTTGGACTTTTTTGGACTTTTTTTTTCACATCGTCATTTTTTGGCCCACCATGATCCGACACATACCTTGAAGATGAAGAATAGTACAATGATGTTGAATTACATAAATGAGTTGAATACTCTTTTATGTCAGGAAAACTCCGTTGGTATGCCTCAAGATGACAAAAATAAGGTAGTCATCTTGTTGTGCTCCCTACTGGACAACTGGGATGGTGTAGTAACATCTTTTGTTATTGACAAAAACAAGTTGATCTATGATGAAGTAGTAGCTACTTTTCTTAGTGAATATATGAGAAGAAGCAATAAAGATTCCTCATCTAGGCAAAGACTTAATGGTGGTCAGCACTGAAATTATAGGTAGAAGTCATCATAGAGGTAGAAGTAATAACAATCGTAGATCTCAATTAGCTAGAAGATCATTGTCCAGGGTAGACAAAAAGGTTGCTGGTTTTGTGGAAAGGTTGGTCACATTAAGAAAGGTTGTCAAAAATATAAAAGATCACAAGAAAATATTATGGACAATAAAGCAAACATCATTCATGATCAAGATGATGGTATTTTAGCTCTTTCAGCAAGTGACACAACATTGAGTTTGTGGGTAATTGATTTCGAGGCATCCTTTCATGCTTCTTCTTGCACAAAAGCCTTCACAAATTACCAAAAAGACAAGTTTGGGAATGTCTATTTGGGTGACAAAAAAGCTTGTGAAATTATTGGAAAGGGTGATATTCTATTATCATTATAAGGAGGTGTTAAATTATTGATTAAGGATGTTAGGCATGTTCCCAAATTAAAAAGGAATTTGATTTCTATATGTTAGTTCTATATCCAAGTCTTTCTTATACTTCTCATAGACATACATGGAAAATTACCAAGGGTTCTATGGTTGTTGCAAAATGAGATAAAGTTGGAAATCTATATGTTGTAGGAGCTAATGATGAGGTGGTGGTTGCCATGACTATTGTAGGTAGCTATGTAGCACTTTGGCATCAAAGGTCGGTTCACATGAGCAAAAAGGGTTGGAGGTTATGCTTAACCATCATCAACTTTTGGGTCTTCAATCAACAGATTTAGAATTTTGTGAACATTTCCTTCATGGGAAACAAAAACCTATTAGCTTTTTGAAGAATGGTCATGACAAGAAGACAACATCATTCGAGTTAGTAGACTCGAACGTCTTTGATTCCACAGATGTAACCTCTTATGGAGGAGAAAATTATTTTGTTTCCTTTCTTGATATTGTACTACAAAGGTTTGGGTTTATATGATCTATAGAAAGTCTGATGTTTTCTCAAAATTTAAAGGTTTTAAAGCTCTTATTGGAAATTAGAGTGGGCACAAAATCAAATGTTTAAAAATGAAAAATAGAGGGGAATTTTGTTTGTTGGAGTTTGATAAATTTTGTGCAAATAATGGTATTCAGTGGGTGAAAATTGTGTCATTCACACCTCAAGAAAATGAGGCAGCAAAGAGGCTCAATAGAACCATTCTTGAGAAAGCTTGATGCATGGTTTCTAATGTAGGTTTAGTCAAAGAATTTTGGGTGGAAGCTTGCAATACAATAGTTTATTTGATTAATTTAAGTCCTTCATCTTGTTTGGAGTTTGGAATTCTTGAAGAGGAATGGTGGGAAAAAGGATTTCATGTGTACATCTTCGAGTTTTTGCTTGTCAAGCCTTTGTACATATTCCAAAAGAGAAGAGGGGGGATCTTGATCCTAAATTACAACAATGTATCTCCATTGGCTATGGTGAAGATCAGGTTGGATTTTAATTATCGGATCCTGTTACAAATAGAATTATGTGGAGTAGAGATGTGGTCTTTAATGAGACAAAGTTTCTAACTCTTCAATTAGCATCACAAGAAGTACCTACCAAATAATTTATTCCTATGTCTCTTTTTTAACGAGAATAATTCTTCACTGAATCCATAATCCCAACCTATTCTTAATACTCCTACCTCTATCTTAACCCCAAATGGCTTCATTCACTTAACAATCTCCCACCTAAAGACAACAGATGCCTCAATTGATCACCCTAGATCTTGCTCTATCTTCATCCTCTATTTCTACTAGCATGGATTGTAATCATGATAATTGGTAGCCTGAATAATTGTTTGAAGATATCTCACATCTTCCTTTACATACCAATCCAACTAGAGATGAAGTGCACTAGAACATGATTCCTTTGTTTCACATAAAAACTCTACCATCACCACAGATAGAGCATGTTAATCATTCCAAACTTCCTCCTACTAGAATCCACGACAATGAGGGAGAGCACTAGCTTCAAGCTCACAGTCACGATGCCAATGTTGATTTTGTTTCTAATTTCAAGGAAAATCCTTTTTACAAGTATGCAAGGCATAGTCGTAGGTATTAGTGGTTGGATCAACAATTTAGAATGTGTAAGGATACTTTCCCCATTGGAACTATTATATCAATTGTTGTCTTTGTAGAGAACTATACATCACAACCCTAAAATGGGATACAATCTCAATATTACAACTCCATCTAGATTGTTATTTTTGTCCACATAACATATAGACATGTCCCTAATAGTGCGAAAGATAACCAAAAGATAATCAGAGAGTACCACTTTTATATAAGTGATGATAGATCTCACTCATGAGTTTGTCCAACATAGTTTCAAGAAAAGAGTTATTGTGAGAACATGATATTGCTATGTATAGACATCTCATTTGGTCAGATAATTACACAGGTCAATTCAAGAACTCTCTCATATTTTATTGGTTGTGTAGAATGCATGTAAAGATGAGTGTACCTCATATTTCCAAAGTTTTTTTGAGTCCATACATGGAAAAGGGGAGCATGATAAAGAGGGGGCATGTATGAAGAGAGCTCTAGTCAAGGATAAAATGAAGATTTCAGCAATAAAACTTCTTGATGCTCGTACCATATTTGGTTGGTGTCCATCTACATTATCACAGGGGGTTCTTGATTTAGTAGTGCACAAGATCTTTTAGTTGGTTCAAGAGGACTTCTTAGGTGATGGATTGGATTGTGCTATAGTGAGAGATTCTTTAAAGAGGCATTCATTCCACAACTCTAATTGTAGTACATGGACCATTTGCACATGATAGTTAACTTGCTTTTGTCCTAGTTATTTTTAGTGTGATTGGGATTACTATGAGTCAAGTGAGTGGGTGGCTACATGGGTTCTACATTATCTTACTCCATTATCTATCATTCTCTCTATCAAAAATGATGACATGGAAAGTTTAGTTGACCATAACCATCTATTAGATCTTCTTTGGCCAGGATATTACATTAGATTATTAGTTAGCACATTCTATAAGAGGTAAAAACATATTACAAAATAATTACATATGATGATGGATTCACATATCTTACCAGTTTAGTTGTTGTTGCTAGAACATGGATGTGGACATATATGCTTAGAAGGAATGGAATTCTCACATTCAAAGAGTATGAGAAGCATAAAACCATTCTCATATGTTCACACCTTATTATAGCATCAAATGTAAAGTTGGTGAAGCATCAAAGAACACCAAAAATTAAAGAACTTTTTACTATTGCTAATGGTGACCATTAAGCCCTATTGGAGACCCTCAAGCAGAGAGATGACCATTTAGGAACACTTCACTAGGTAATACTAACTCACAAAAAAGGTTTTACATGTTCATTATATGCTTTAAAGTTAGTATCATCTATTAATTATATTCCTATAGTCGTACTTAATATTAAATGCCTATAATATTGACATTTAGTATGATGTTGAATTGTGGGTGTCTTCAACAATAGCAGTTCGTGAAGCTAGAAACAATTTTAAGGAGCAATATGAAGACAATTCTATGATAGTTTAGTCTCTAGGATTTTTGGTAGTTGTTACATATAACATGGTTGTATGAGTGATATACACAAGGACTTTAGTATGCACAATGATGTACATTGTGTACCTTTTGTTCCATATACATTACTTTGTATGGTAAAGCTATATTCAAATTTGTATTGAATTCAATTATAATTATGATGAAACATTTGAAATATTGCAAATATAAACTCATTGATTTATTATATCTTTTCATAATGTTCACCAAAAAAAAAATCATATTTAATAGATTAATGGTATTTTTTTATGAACATCTATGCACCCATTTAGCCTATTAGTTTGCATTGGTGAAAGGTCAATCAAAGTGGTCAAAGTAGTTAAAGTCATTAAATAACATAGAGGGAGCATAAAAATCATAACTTTAGTTCATCTAATTAATATTGGTCATGTTTACAATGTTCAAAGTGGAATTTACGTAATAGTGTCTGTAATTACAATTAATGTAAAAAATTGTCAATTGACCCTAAAGGATGGTTGTGGAATCATTTCATCAACACCATTAGCTCAGGATGGCCAAGTGAACCGTACTGACACCACTGGTTCATCCACAATTTCACTAGAATGTTCACAAGCACCTTCAACCAGAGCATCTCCAAGGTGCCCTAAGCACATCTAGGAAGAAATATTTTGACACTTGTAACTCAGAGCTCGCGATGCCTATCGATGAACTATTAGATGATATAGGATCGTGATATCAACATCTAGAATAACCTCTCTCAATTCTAAGAGATTCAATTTCATTTGAAATTGGCATAATGATCTCAATTGATGTCAAAACTTGCAGTGTTCCTTATCGAATTGGTGCACCATTGTGCAACTATCAAATTGTTCATCATGGCATCATTTTGTTGCTACCATTAGCTCTAGATGGTTGGGTGAACCCTAGTGACACCACTTTTTCATCCATGGGGTCAATAGAACATTCACGAGCACCCCAAACTAGAGTGTCTCCAAGGTGCCCTAAGAACATTTGGGAAGTGATATTTTGACGCTTGTAACTCAGACCTCATGACATCTATCAATGAACTATTAGATGCTACAAGATTTTGATATCAATGTCTACAATAACCTCTCTTAGTTCTTGGAGATTCAATTGAAATTGAAATTGGCAAAGTGATCTCTGTCAATGCCAAAACTCACAATGCTCCTTAGTGAATTGGTGCACCACTGAGAAACTTTTGAATTATTCCTCATGGCATCATTTTGTCATCTTTGTTAACTCTGGATGGTTGGGTGAACCCTAGTGACACCACTATTTTGTCCACGGAGTCACTAGAATATTCATTAGCACCTCGAATTGAAGTGTTTCCAAGGTGCCCTAAGAACCTTTGGGTAGTGATCTTATGATGCTTGTAACTTGGATCTTGTGATGGCTATTAATGAATTATCAGATACTACAAGACTATACTATCGGTGCCTACAATAAGCACTCTTAGTTCTGGGAGATTCATTTTTTTTGAAATTGGCACAGTGATCTTGATTGATACAAAACTCATAGTGTTCCTTGGTGAATTGGTGCACCACTCTGCAACTTTCAAACTATTGATCGTGGCATTGTTTCATCGGTGTTACTAGCTCTAGATGGCCAAGTAAACCCTAGTGACACTACTATTTTTACCATAGAGTTATTAGAACGTTCATGAGCACCTCGAACTAGAGCATCTCCAAGGTGCCCTAAGCATGTTTGGGTAGTGATCTTATGATGCTTGTAACTCAAAGCTGGTGATGCCTATTGATGAACTATCAAATACTACAAGACTGTAATATCGAACTCTAGAATAACCTCTCTAAGATCTAGGAGATTCAATTTCATTTAAAATTGACACAACGATCTTGGTCAATACCAAAACTTGTAGTTTTCCTTAGGGAATTGGTGCACCACTATGAAACTTTTGAACCATTCATCATGAAATTTTTTTTCAGCATTGTTAGCTCCAGTGGGCTAGGTGAACCCCAATGACACCACTATTTTATCCACGAACTCACTAGAACATTTGCGAGCACCCCGATCCAGAGCGTCTCCAAGGTTCCCTAAGCACATTTGGCCAACAATCTTTCGATGCTTGTAACTCATAGATCGTGATTCCCATCGACAAACTGTCAAATGTTATAGGAGTGTAATATCAATTTCTACAATAACCTCTCTCAATTCTAGGAGATTAATTATTTTTTAAATTGGTAACGTGATCTCAGTCAATGCCAAAACTCATAGTATTCCTTAGTGAATTGGTGTGCCACTGTGCAATTTTTGAGCCGTTAATCATGGTATCATTTCGTCAGTGTCATTAGCTCTAGATGGACACCACTATTTCCTCCACATAGTCACTAGAACATTTGCAAGCGCCCTAATCTGGAGTATCTCCAACGTGCCCTAAGAAAGTTTCAACAGTGATCTTCTAACACTTGTAACTTGGATCTCATGATGCCTATCAATAAATTGTTGGATGCTATAGGACCATGATATCGATGTCTATAATAACCTCTCTTAGTTCTAGGAGATTACATTTTATTTGAAATTGGCACATCGATCTCGGTCAATGCCAAAAACTTGGAGTGTTCCTTAATCAATTGGTGCACCATAGCGCGACTTTTAAACCATTCATTGTGGCATCATTTTGTCAATGTCGTTATCTTTGGATGATCGAGTGAACTCTAGTGACACCACAACTTCATCCATAGAGTCACTAGAACATTTGCGAGCACCCTGATCTAGAGCATCTCCAAGGTGTCCTAAGCACATTTGGGAAGTGATCTTCTGATGCTTGTAACTCATATATTGTGAATCCTATCAAAAAATTATCAGATGCTATAGGACTATGATATCAATGTCTATAATAATCTCTCTCAATTCTTGGAGATTACATTTTGTTTGAAATTGGCACAACGATCTCAGTCGATGTCAAAACTCGCAATGTTCCTTAGTGGATTTGTGCACCACTACACAACTTTCAAACCATTCACCATTGCATCATTTCATTGGCGTCATTAGGTTTGCATGTCCAAGTGAACCCTAATGACACCACTATTTCATCCACAAATTCACTAGAACATTCGCGAGCACCCTGATCTAGAGCATCTCCAAGGTGCCCTAAGCACATTTGGGCAGCGATCTTCTTACGCTTGTAACTCAAAGCTTGTGATGCATATTAAAGAAATGTTAGATGTTATAGGACCATGATATTGATGTCTATAATAACCTCTCTCAATTCTAGGAGATTTGATTTTTTTTTGAAATTGGCACAGTGATCTCGGTCGATGCCAAAATTTATAGTGTTCCTTAGTAAATTGGTGTACCACTGCACAACTTCTGAATAATTTGTCATGGCATCATTTCATCAGTGTCATTAGCTCTACATGGTCAAGTGAACCCTAAAAACATGATTGTTTTATCTACAGAATCACTAGAACATTCACAAGCACCCTGAACCGGAGTGTCTCCAAGCTGCCCTAAGCATGTTTGGGCAGCGATCTTCTGATGCTTGTAACTCAGAGATGGTGACGCTTATTAATAAATTGTCAAATGATACAAGACCTTGATATCAATGTCTAAAATAA
Organism: Cupressus sempervirens; assembly: GCA_028749045.1. Lineage (NCBI taxonomy): Eukaryota > Viridiplantae > Streptophyta > Pinopsida > Cupressales > Cupressaceae > Cupressus > Cupressus sempervirens. The sequence goes on from CM053785.1 coordinate 377,534,789, forward strand.
CTACTCTCAATTTTGGGAGATTCAATTTTTTTTGAAATTGGCACAATGATCTCAGCTGATGCCAAAACTCGCAGTATTTATTAGTGAATTGGTGCACCACTGCACAACTTCTAAATCATTCATCGTGACATTGTTTCATCAATGTTGTTAGTTGCAGATGGTTGAGTGAACCCCAATGACACCAATGTTTCGTCCATAGACTCACTAGAATGTTCACAAGCACCACACATCTAAGTGCCCACAAGGTGCACTAAGCACATTTGAGCAATGATCTTTGAGGGTCGAAACTTAGAGCCCTTGTTGCTTTGTTTGTTCATTTTGTTTGTGGTTAGTTGGATGTTGAAAATTTTCAATGGATTGTCTTCACTTTTGGCTATTTCTTCTTAAGGAGGGATTTTGGGTTTGGGGTTGCTAAAATCTTTAGAGGAGTACAATTCTTTTCTATTATCGTGATATTGATTTTATAAACCATGAATAAGATTTCATAAAGTTTAAAATAAAAAATATTCCATACACTATACAAATACATATGTGTAAAAAATGACAATAATATAATATATGGTGCATATAATGTACATTTGTATGCAAAATGTGGCACATGCCATCAAAATATGTCTCAAAATGTAAGTTAGGCTAGTTGATTAAATAACTTGTAAATATCAAATATAAATTTATTCAAATGCATATTGATCAATAATGAAGGAAACTTTATTTACTTCTCTCCACGCTTTCCTCTGTCGCTTAAGGAGTCTGTGCATATGTCCTTAACAAAGCCTGCAACTCACCAAGTTTGACCTAAACATTTTTGTATGGTTGTTAGATTGATATACTACTTAAAGTATAATGCTATTAATGATAACATAATTTAGAATTTAAATTATAATTTACTTCAGGTGATCTCTCATTGGTAAATGTTGGCTAAGTGAGCAAAGATACAAAGCCCTATCGATCCCTCTCCATCACATCGAGTGTTTCCTACGACAATTAAAAATTTAGTTGTTACAATGATGACAATCATTTCTTTATAATCTAATAACATCATGATAAGTAACAAATAAACAATAAATATACATACTATAGGGCTCTTACTGCGAATGGAAATGCCCAAGGGTCTGTGATGGTGAATTTGGTTATGTGCACCATTAGAGGCCACCCCCTATAAAATAAATAATACAATAACATTTCATTAGTACAAACAACTAAAAAGTACATATCTATCTGTATATGCATTTAATGGATTTAAAACATATAATTACTTTCCCCTTGTCAATGGTCGATGGTGCAACCCCCTCACACTATCCCCTACTGATAGGTGGAACCTACAAGAGAAAAAGAAGATGATAAATAATGTAAAATACAATATCAAACAAGAAATTAATGAGTAATCAAATAATACATATCGTAGAGGTCTTAAGCTCATATGAAATGGTTGAAAGTGTGATAGCATCCAAATCTCTCATCTCCTCCTTTGTCATCAATTAGACATAAATTAATCACATAATCTACATAAATATGAAATTTTTAATATAATTTAATATAAATATTGATTTTAAATTAACAATGTTATGAAAAATAAAATGTATAAACTTGCCATAACAAAAGGAGTCCATGTCTCTGCCTAACCCTCCTCCTCTCTCACAGGAGTTGTGTGTGTCTCTACAACCATGTATGTTGTGTCATCATCCCCAATCTCAAACTAAAACTCACAACCAATAATGGTACCTAGACAAAGACTTTTGCACATAACACAAGTATGCAACAAACATGCATGTGAAGAACTTCCAGATGTATTAGCATTAGCATCATCAACACAAGGAGACAACAATGACCTAGTCTGGGTGACCAATAGACTACTCAAATGATGAATGAATCTAATATATGTCATACTAGCCTTAGTGATGACATCAAGATGATGCACTAGAGGAGGGGTAGGGATATCAAGGGTCGGGGGGACAAATGTGGTGGCTTTCCCCTGCTTTGTCCTAGGTCTATCCTACGGAGCTCCACTTCCTATGCCCATATTCAGCCTCATGCTCTAATAATTAACTTTAAGCCCTTTGATAAACTCATCATAGAATTTTCTCAAGATATATATGGGCACCTCCAAATTTTTGTGTGGTGGTTTTTCAAAAACCATCCACCGGTGATCCCAAAAATGAGTTCTAATGGCCTCATTGGTGCACCATTTGATTGACAATTTTGGTTTTTTTTTGGGTCAACTACTTTACCAATTTTAGGATTAAAAAATAGGTTGGTTAATTCATTTTTACTAATAGTAAGGGTCACAACCCCATAATAATCCAAGAAATCATCAAATTGGTAGTGCATCTCATCATGCCAACGAAGAGTTGCATATCATGTTGCCTGATAAGGTTATGAATAATACCCACAATAGTATTAAGGGTGGCTAGCATGGGAGATAAAATAGAGATAGTGTTATATGTTTGTTGCAAAACCCTCATTTGATTTAAATTTTCTTCAATTAGGTCTTAAATTTTTGGAGGGTTTTGAGGGGGTAGTGGTGGTTTTGGATTGATTTGAGGATCATCATTTGGCGGGGATTGTTTGGAGGTTGGTTAGGGTCTATCATTCCTATCTATAATGAAAATAAATATAGAGTTACAATTTGAATAAACAATTTATAAATCAAACCAAAAAAACTTCCAAATTTCATTACAAAAACCTAAATTTTAAAATTTTTAAAAAATAAATAAATAAATAAATCATTTGAAAAACAATAAAAATTGAACCTACTTGTGGTTGGATGCAAGGTGGATTGATAAAAAGGCAAGATATTATCATATACATGTTTTTTTAACCTATACCTGATACTAGAGGCAGTTATGTTGAAGGAAAATGACAAAACAACATTTGGATTTTTTTTTAAAACTTATGCGCACGTATCAGGTACCCAATATATTGGATACCCGATATGCCAAGGTAACTTTTTTTAGCAATGGTATTAGGATTGTGGAAAAAATCTAGAGCAAATTTCAATTTCTTTTGGACATTTTTGGACTAGTCGTTTTTGACATCGCCAATTTTTGGCCCACCATGATCCTGCACATATCCTAAAGATGAAGAATGGAACAACGATGTAGAATCACATAAATGAGTTACATACTCTTTTATGTCAAGAAAACTTCATTAATATGCCTCAAGATGACAAAAATAAGGTTGTCATCTTGTTGTGTTCCCTATCAGACAACTAACGTCAATCAACACTTCTATTGTTGACAAAAGCAAGTTGGTCTATGATGAAGTAGTAACTACTTTGCTTAGTGAAGATATGAGAAGAAGCAACAAATATTCCTCATCCTGTGAAGCCTTAATGGTGGTCAACACTGAAAAATAGAGGTAGAAGTCATCATAGAGGCTGAAGTAATAAAATTTGTAGATCTCAATCAGCTAGAAGATTGCAGTTCCAAGGTATATAAAACGGTTGTTGGTTTTGTGGAAGGGTTGGTCATGTTAAGAAAGAATGTCAAAAATATAAAAGGGCACAAGAAAAAGTTACGAACAACAAAGAAAACATCACTCATGATCAAGATTATGGTATTTTGGTTCCTTCAACAAGTGACACAACATCGAGTTCGTGGGTAATTGATTATGGGGCATCCTTTCAAGACTCTTCTTGCATGGAAGCCTTCACAAATTACAAGAAGGCATGTTTGGGAATGTCTATTTGGGTGACAACAAAGCTTCTGAAACTGTCAGAAACGGTGATATCTTATTATCATTAGAAGGAGGTGCTAAATTATTGCTTAAGGATGTTAGGCATGTTCCCAAATTAAAAAGGAATATATTTTTTGTAAGTTAGTTATATACCCAAGGCTTTCTTATACTTCTCACAGACACATGAAAAATTACCAAGGGTTCTATGGTTGTTGCAAGAGTAGATAAAGTTGGCAATTTATATATTGTAGAAACTAATGATGAGGTGGGGGCTTCCATGACTATTGTAGGCAATGATGTGGCACTTTGGCATCAAAGGCCAGGCCACATGAGAAAAAAAGGCTGGAGGTTATGCTTAATCATGATCAACTTCCAAATCTTCAATCAACATATTTAGAATGTTGTGAACATTGCCTTCATGGGAAACAAAAATGTGTGAGATTTTTGAAGAATGGCCATGAGGTAGAAGTCATCATAGAGGTTGAAGTAATAAAAACTATAGATCTCAATCAGCTAGAAGATTGCAATCCTGAGGTAGACAAAATGGTTGTTGGTTTTGTGGAAGGGTTGGTCATGTTAAGAAAGAATGTCAAAAATATAAAAATGCACAAGAAAAAGTTATGGACAACGAAGAAAACATCGCTCATGATCAAGATGATGGTATTTTGGTTCCTTCAACAAGTGACACAACATCAAGTTCATGGGTAATTGATTCTGGGGCATCCTTTCAAGACTCTTCTTGCATGGGAGCCTTCAAAAATTACAAGAAGGCATGTTTGGGAATGTCTATTTGGGTGACAACAAAGCTTGTGAAATTGTCAAAAAGGGTGATATTTTATTATCATTAGAAGGAGGTGCTAAATTATTGCTTAAGGATGTTAGGTATGTTCCCAAATTAAAAAGGAATATAATTTTTGTAAGTTAGTTATATACCCAAGGTTTTCTTATACTTCTCACGGACACATGGAAAATTACCAAGGGTTCTATGGTTGTTGCAAGAGTAGATAAAGTTGGCAGTTTGTATGTTGTAGAAATTGATGATGAGGTGGGGGCTTCCATGACTGTTGTAGGAAACGATGTGGCACTTTGGCATCAAAGGCTAGCCCACATGAGAAAAAAAGGCTGGAGGTTATGCTTAACCGTGATCAACTTCCAGATCTTCAATCAACAGATTTAGAATTTTGTGAATATTGCCTTCATGGGAAACAAAAATGTGTAAGCTTTTTGAAGAATGGCCATGACAAGAAGACAACACCATTGAAGTTAGTACACGTGGATGTGTTCAGTCCCACAAAGGTAACCTCTTATGGAGGAGAAAATTATTTTGTTTCCTTTCTTGATGATTGTAATAGAAAGGTTTGGGTTTGTATGATCTCTAGAAAGTCCGAGGTTTTCTCAAAATTTAAAGTTTATAAAGCTCTTGTTGAAAATCAGAGTGGTTACAAAATAAAATGTTTTAAAATGGATAATGGAGGTGAATTTTGTTCATTGGAGTTTGATAACTTTTGTGAAAATCATGGTATTTGACAGGTGAAAATTGTGTCATTCACCCCTCAAGAAAATGGGGCAGCAAAGAGGCTCAATCGAACCATTCTTGAGAAATCTTGATGCATGCTTTCTAATGTTGGTTTAGACAAAGAATTTTGGGTGGAAGCCTAAAATACAATAGTGTATTTGATTAATTGAAGTCCTTCATCTTGTTTGGACTTTGGAATTATAGAAGAGGAATGGTTGGGAAAAAGGATTTCCTATGTACATCTTCGAGTTTTTGGTTGTCAAGTCTTTGTATATATTCCAAAAGAGAAGAGTGGGAAGCATGATCCTAAATCACAACAGTGTATCTTCATTGGCTATGGTGAAGATTAGTTTGGATTTCGATTATGGGATCCCATTACAAGGAAAATTGTGCAGAGTAGAGATGTGGTCTTTAATGAGGCAAAGTTTTCGACTCTTCAATCAACATCACATGAAGTGCCTACTAAATAATTTATTCCTACATGTCTCTTTTTTAATGAGAAGAGTTCTTCACTAAATCCACAATCCCAGCCTATTCTTAATACTCCTACCTCTGTCTTAGCCCCAAATGGCTTCACTCACCTAACAATCTCCCACATGAAGACAACAGATGCTTCAATTGATCACCCTAAATCTTGCTCTATCTACATCCTCTATTTCTACTAGCATGGACTAAATCATGATAATTGGCAATCGGAACAATTGTTTGAAGATACCTCACATCTTCCTTCACATACCAATCCAGCTAGAGGTGAAGTTCACCAGGACATGATTCCTACGTTTCATATAAAAACTCTATCATCACCACAGACATAACATGTTAATCATTCCAAACTTCCTCCTACTAAAATCCACTACAATGAGGGAGAGCATTGGCTTCAAGTTCACAGTCACAATGCCAATGTGTAGGGTGTATTGGTTGCTCACCAGGCCAAAGGTCTTAACTTTAATCCCGCTAGGCTCCACGGTATTGGAAAAGAGAACAGTTCAACACACAGTCAAAGGCCAACATGTAGCCCAATTTCATCATGCTTGGATGCTCAGCAATCCACCCAAGCAAGAACTCATGAACCATAGGTCAACAACAAGTTTGTAGCATCGCAGATTTCTCCAAATATTGTTGACGTGCATAGGGATTATTTCCATGATGATAGGGATTCTTCATTTGATGTGTGTATGTCCTCTGTAGAGCCTATGTAAAATGTTGAATTCACTATTGTCTCTATGAGTCCCATGGATCCCTTAGCTACAATGGATAGGCACTATGCCTCTATCCATCGAATTCATCAGATAACTTGCACAACTTCCCAAGGCAGTGAACATGAATTGCTAAGAAGTAATCCTGAGATGGATAAACATATTGTGGGATTAAGACAGTCTACAAGGAAGAAAAGGATGTCTTCCAAGCATTCAAATTATGAATTACTTTACTCTAAGGAGGTAGAGCTCAAGATTTTAATCTCTAATCAAGTGGAACCAATTAATTTAAAAGATGCTTTTAGAAGTATTGATAAAAATCAGTGGATGATTTCCATGGAGGAAGAGATGACCTCTCTCAAAACTAATAATACCTCAGATTTGGTGCCTTTTCCACCCAACTATAAAACTCTTAAAAATTGTTGGGTATATATATATATTGAAATAGGAAGATGGAGGTAGGAAGAGGTACCATGCTCAGTTGGTTGTCAAAGGGTATGCTCAGCAAAAGGGACTAGATTTTGTTGATGTTTTCTCACTAGTTGTGTGAATGACTACAATCCAGGCAGTTTTGGGTTTGGTAGCCATTTGGGATCTTGAATTAGAATAGCTTGATGTCAAGACAACCTTTCTATATGGTAACATCAATGAAGAATTCTACATGGAATAGCCTAGAGGCTTTGTTCAAAGAGGAAAATAGCATCTCTATTGTTAGCTGAAGTGTAGTTTGTATGGGCTTAAGCAAGGTCCAAGGCAATGGTACATTAAATTTGATTGATTCATGGCTGAACACAACTTCACTGGGTGTGAATCATATCTGTGCATCTACAACAAAAGACTTCCTAGTGGTGAGTTTGTCATTCTCCTACTTTATGCAAATTATATGTTGTTTAATGTTTCTGCTTCATGAATTGTTGACAAGTTAAAGAAAGAGTTAGCTTCTCAATTTTCCATGAAAGATCTACGCACTACCAAAAAGATTCTTGGAATGACAATCACTAGAGATAGACAAAATAAGGTGCTTACTTTGTCACAAAAACCATACATTAACAAAGTTGTGGAGAGGTTTGTTATGCCAAATGCAAAAATTGTTCCTATTCCTCTTGCTCCTCACTTCTGTCTAACTTCTCATTTGTGTCCCAAAATACAACAAGAAAAGGAATTTATGAATATCATTCCTTATAAATCAACAGTTGGTAGCATAATGTATGCTATGGTTTCCACATGCCCCACGATATTACTCATGTGGTGGGAGTGGTGAGTAGATTCATGAGCAATCCTAGAAAGCCTCATTGGGGAGTGGTTAAGTGGATATTATAGTACCTCAAGTGTACTTTTGATTATCCGTTACGTTTTGGTAGAAATCATGTGCAACTACAAGGATTTATTGATTCTAATCTTGGCGGAGATCGAGAAAAATGTAGGTCTATTATTGGCTATGCTTTCAGATTTTTCGGGGCTACCATTAGTTGGGCCTCAAGGTTGCAACATTGTGTTGCTCTTTCTTATGTTGAATCTGAATACTTGGCTCTTTACGGAGGTGCTAGAGAGATGATTTGGTTGCAACACTTGTTCAACGATCTACATTGGCAACAAGATGATTATGTCTTATTTTTTGATACTCGGAGTAGAATTTTTATGGATCACAATCATTCCTCTCAGCGTCGGTCCAAACATATTGACAAGCATGCTCACTATATTCGCTATGTGGTAGAAGAAAGAAAATAAGAAATTGTCAAATTTGACACAAAGATCAATCCAGCAGACATGTTGATGAAGGTTGTTGCCAAGAAGAAGTTTGAATCTGCCAAGACTTCTCTTGGCCTTATTAAAAAGAAGTAAGTCAACATGTAGAGGAAGGGAATGGGTGATCAGTTGAAGCATCTGTTGTCTTTAGGTGGGAGATTGTTAAATGAGTGAAGCCCAATGGTCGCTTGGGTTTCCCCTCCAAATACTTGTGTCTCTTTAATTGATCATTTGTGATCTTTATATGTTGATTGCATCTATTGTAAACATGAATTATTTTCACATTAATAAAATTCCTCTGTTCTCAATGTGGACGTGGCCACAATTTGTGGTGAACCACGATAAATCTCTTGTATTTGTGTGTCTCGTAGTTCTATATTTTCGTTTGCACTTTCAAGAATTCTTTTTATAAATAATCAAATATTTGCACTAGCTAGTTAGCTAGTTCCATCAGTGACGTTACTTTCTTTTCGTCAGTTGTTGTAGAACGCGATAATTTGTTGTGCCTGCACTTACACATGATTTGACCCCTACAAGGAATGAAATTAAACGGACATGCACGGGCGGGCCAAATCATGCAGCATTTTGCTACAACCCAGTGAAAGAAAGTAACACACGGACGACACTAACTAAATAGGCGGTACAAATATTTAGCTATTTAGTCGGAGCCTTAACTAACTACACAGTTAAATTGTGATAGCAATATCAAATGGGTCCTTGATCTACTGGTGAAGTTGAATGGCTCACAAAGAGGCCACCAAGATCAAGTGGATTAGGGGCCGCATCTGATCCCATCCCAAAAAACCAAAAAAGAGATTAGCATATCTCAATTTGAAGTTGAACGGAAAATTCTTTAGCAAAACTAAATAATTTTTATGTCTATTTTTATTCTAATTTTTTTGTTTTTTTTTAAATTAAAAATTCTTGTACATCCTGATCGTTACATAGACAGTAACCACTTCTACCTGGTCTGTATTAAAACAGCTTAAATAAATAAAGGAACAGTAAACGCAGTTAGACGTACTCTCATTTTAAATGGTACGTAGTATAAAATATATTATATAAGAGTTTACGGTTCCAGTATAAGTTTTTCGTATCATTCCATTAATTATCGCCTGAGATTAAGATTGCAGAGAAAAGACTGAGTTCCGTACTTCAAAAGTAAAATTTTAATAGTTTTGTTTTCAAGGAAGGGGACAGAAGGTACATCATCTGAAAAACAAATTATGATCAGCTAAGAAATATATCAGAGAATATATGATCGGTCAACATATAAGAAACAGTAAGAAATATACATCATAAAATTTATCAACTGTCAAGAAATAAGAAACAGTCTGAATCAGAAATACTGTACAGAAAATTTATGAACTTTCAAGAAATAAGAAAGAGGTAGAAATATAGAGCAGAAAATTTATCAACTGTCTATGAATAAACAAGAAATAGTCAGACAATTTATAATCAGTCAAGAAACAGAAAATTTGTTGGGATTTTTAGTTCTTATTGCAGAGTTCGATTTTCAAGTGTCTCTTTTTTTTCTTTTTTTAGTGGATGGCAAATTTCATATAAAGATTCAATAATACTTTAAGAGAATCTAGTAGTTCCATGAATTTTATACTCATTTCAAATTTAGCGTCAAAATTTAAGAAAGCTTGTGGTCTCATGAATGCATATATATATATATATGGTGACAAGAGGGGATTTACCGTCTATATTTATGGAACTTGTGGTCGTGTAAAGTCGGAAAAAAAAAGACTAGGTTAGGGTACTAGAAATTGCTCCAGCTTATACTTTTCTTTTGGCCCTTGTCAATCATATAAAAAATTAATTAATTCTTACCAATATATTTTTAAAATATCCAATGAGTGCTAAGTGTACCATTTATTCTAATGAGAGATGGATTCATGTTTCACTACTCATGAAATAAGGGTCAATGAGTTTGACTCGAGCTTAAGGGGCTTCATAATGAATGGTTCATAATGCACAACACTTGGTGAAGGTTTTGTGAATAAATTGCAAACAGAGTGGGTTTAATCATAGAGGAAACTCCCTAGTTAAGCGCGCTCAAGCTAGAGTAGTACTGGGATGGATGACCTTGAAAGTTCCCATACAAATATCACGAATTGAATATGTCAAATTTAAAAACTCAGGTGGCATGAGCAAACCCAATTTTATACTTATTTTTAAAATTTGGTAGAAAATAGAGAGAGAAAATTTGATGGAAAATATAAGAGGAAAAGAATTTTATGAAGTCATCTGTCATTATTTTCAATTATTTTCAGCCCCCTTCTTTTCCACGCTTTATTTTTATTTGGTAAAGGAAAAGGATTAATTAGAATCTTGATTGAAATTGAACATTAAAAACGATGGCCAAAAATATTGTTTTTTAGTGTGTTAAAGTTCTAATAAAATAATTGAGAGCAAAAGTCTCAAACAAAATATCATGTAGTTCTCTTTGTTTCTTGTGTTGTTCTGCTTTCTTTGATATTCAATAAAAAATTTACCCCCATCTTACTCTGATAATAGATTATTGATCATACAATCAAATTAAAAATTTATCAATACATTTTATCATAAATTAGAGAAATTTCATACTTTTCAACAACTCAATCAAACCTTCTCACCAAAAACTTAATAAACACAGTATACTATCATATTGGAGATGAAAGATTAGAATGAGAAATAGAACATAATACCAACCAATGAGATTTATCTCATTGATAACAATAATAATCAATTCAGATATAATGTTACAACATTATGATTCTCACAATGCGAAGGGACGATCTAAGTGAGCATAAGAAGTTTTGCATAGAATAATTCATTCCAAATGTCAGGCAATCCTGGCAAACACCAATGGCTGCAATCACCAAAATTGTCTGGATTCTTTTTCTGCTCTGCCGTCAGCTTCTTCCCATTTCTTAACCTGTATATTGCTGGATGTGCATCCTTGCGAAAATCTGATAATGTTGTTATGTTAATCAGAGCTACAGGAAATTTCATCTTTTGAAGAACCTCGTCCACTATTTTCATTCTTTCAGGATATGGATTTACATATGATTCCTCAACAATTGGGTCCATTTCAAAATTACACTTGTGACCCTTTGGATTCTTCCATTGATTTGAACTGCAATTCAAACATGGCAAAGTTTTATAATAATGATATATAATGTTTATGGATTATCAACTTCTTTTCATTAATCTTTGGAATCATATTTATTATATTATTATTTTTAATTAATATTTCTTAGTATACTTCAATTTTTTTCATGAACATTTCAGATCATATAATAACAATTGTTCTTGTTTTCAATTCTTATTATAACAATTGTTCTTGTTTTCAATTCTTAGATATCTTATACGTCTATAATGCTAATGCATCTTAACATTTTTTTATCAACGTCTATTGTATAGTCTAAGAATCATTATTTTTCTAATTTTAATGTATCTTATACTTTTCTCATGATCATTTGAAATCATACTTAATAACCATTGTCTTTTCCAACTATAACATATTATTGAACTTACAATTAAAATACATTAGATTGACATAACTGTAATCTTTATTCAATAAATCTTATGGAAAGAGAATAAGAGGAAACTTTGTTTAGCTTACCTGAAATGCATGGGAGAAAACCCTCTGAAAAACACTTTGGTTTTAACTGGATCAATGTTTTGATCAATCCAGTTCGCCCATGTAGTCAACCCTCTTTTAAAGGCATCCATTGGATCCAATTCTGAATGAAGGTAGTTGTTTTCCATGTAAAAATCTCTTCTGTTAAGATACAAAGTTAAAGAAATGGAATTAGAAATTTTATTTTGTATTTCAATATGAAGTTTACTGTATTCAATATTTACAACTTTTTTTTCCTCCAATTTATACTTTTAACTCAATGATTATGGTAATAAGTTAAATATAAGTCATTTTTTATTTTTTATTAAATATATATAGTTGAATTTTAATTTAAGATGTAAACAATAGATATATGTTAGAGAGTCACATTTTAATAATGTAGATTTAAATGTGTGTTATAATCAAACATGAAAATTATTTATATACAATTGATTTGATGTATTCATTATAACTATAAAGTTATAAAGACCTTTCAATTTAAAATTGCCTGTCTTTATAAAATATTTATATGAGATAGACATTACAAAAGAAAATAAGTTATACATGTTGGTTATACCTACCAAATTGTTATAACATTTCAATCTAAAATTATATCATTCCACTTTATATTCTATAACTAACTTCATAAATCATACCATGCTTCTATATTTTGGAAAAAAAATTAATTAAAAAAGAAGTAATTTTTGAACTAATTTAAAAAGTCACTAAACTTTGACTTGTTTAAGTACGTCAAGGTTGGCTTTTTGTATAGAGCCCACCTATTATAAGACAAACTGTAAATATTTTTTGAACTAGTTCAAAAAATCACTCTAAACTTTTATTTGTTTTAAGTAGGTCACACTTGGCTTCTTGTGTAGAGCCCACCTATTATAAGACAAACTATGTAAACTAATTTTACATAAAGTTATATAGCTAATTCCACTAAGGTTAGGAATTTTGTGGCTGCATATGAGATAGACATTAAACAAATAAATAAGTGATACATGTGTTAAGTATACCTACCACGCAATTTAAAACTCTGTCACTAATTCTAGTTAAAATTCTACAACTAACTTTATAAATCATACAATGCTTCTATATTATAGATAAGAACATATAATTTTAAAAAATAAGAAGTGTTTTTTGAACTAGTTTAAATAGTGCACTCTAAACTTTGACTTGTTTAGGTAGGTCACACTTGCCTTTTCTTGTAGAGCCCACGTGTTAACATGATTCAAAATAAACTATGTAAACTACTTCCACCTAAAGTTGTATAACTGACTACTTAATATTTCTTTGTCATAGGTACTATTTCAAATTTATTAGAATATTTTTAGAGATAAATATTGACATGATACTTTTTGAGCTTCACTATTGAACTACTAGTGTCCCACTCACCTTCTTACCATTGGACATTACTTCTATATTAGCTCCTCTCCCCTAAACTGAATAAAAGTTAAAAAGTATCTTCTAAACTAGGTAACTTAATCATAACATTCTAAATTTTAATTTTGACTTGTTCAATAACCTACACTTGTTTTTATAATAGTAGCCATAGTCCACCTATTAATATGACTAAAAAACAAAAACAAATCAAAACTTAATTCAAAATACAATTTTCAAGTAAACAGAAAAAAACTATTTTTTATCAAAATTGGAAACTTACAACTCCACTTTATTTCCATGTGTCCACCAATGAGCTGAATTGAAGAGCAGGATATCAACACCTCTCCAATAAGCTCCATGCTTTTCAATGGCATCAAGCTTCAGTATCTCCTTGCTGCTATTCCCGTTCTTGATCATGCCTTGTTCCACCAAAAAGGGCGCCCAGAAAAATTCAAAAGAACAGTTATAATCCTGCATATATTATCCGCCATTATTGGGAAGAAGAAGAAACTCAAAAAAACTTGTTTATGCAAGCCTCCACAAATGAATTTCTTAAACAAATATGAAAAACACACTTGCCTGAGCTACAAAAGAAGTGGTGCCGCCATCATTGGAACGGCCAAAAGATTTCTTGTTTTGAGGCACAACAGTTCTGAGAATGCACAGCATGGATTCCCACTGGTTGCGGTTGATGGAATCCCCAATAAACAACACTCTCTTTCCCCTTACTCTCTCCAGCAAATCCGTGGCATTCAACCTAATTCAAGATTGAACCATACATTAATGTTTCAAATCACATTCAGTAATCTATCATCTGAATTCTTCTCAAGATGGTGGAATTTTTTTCATTATGATGATGGATCACAGATTTTATTACAAACTGGTGCAAAAATTATATACACTGTCAAATCTAAAAGACTACAAACCTCTCAACCATAGATGTTACAATATTTCCATTATTCAGACCATGATTCAGACCACAATTTAACAAGAATAAGCCATAAATGATATGATGTTATGGTTTTTCAATTATTCACAATCATATTTTGACAAAATTATTCACAATCATATTTTGACAAAATTATTGGATATATGGTATGTGTAAAACAGTTTTCTGGAGTTTGATTGTGTACATATTTTTTATCAATATTTCCAATCTTACACAGTGATCCATCATCAGGATGAGAAAGAGTGCTAGAAAGGAAAAATGATAAGTTGCACTCTCTTTTTATCTCTAGCCCTCTCCTTCATCATCAGTATATGTGATGATAAACATAATCAAATTCCCCAAAAGCTGTTTTGCACTTATACTATAACTAAACTTTCCAGTACTGAAATCAAGACAGTGTATATCATATCAAATTTCAAACCTGGGAATATCACAGCCTGAAGGCTGCCACCTCCATTTTGTATACTCTTTGTCCTGACGCCCATTGCCTTGACAGTTAAAATCTGCGCTCATATATGGGCATTCACCAGCAGGATAAAGAGGGTAAGATTCATCATACACCCATTTGCCCGAATACAAATCACATTTGGAAAATTCTGCTATTTGTGCCCTTTTCCACTCTGCATCTGCTAATGCATCCCGTGTTTCTTCCTTTGAAAGATCACTTCTCATAGCACTTTCTTCTTCCTTCAGCTGTATCAATGGCGGGGAGGAACCTTGTGAGGTATTTACAAATTCTACAACTTTCTCAAACTCTTGGGAAATGCTCGCATCTTTTAATCCCTCAATTTCATCATGAAGCTCCCCTGAAGCAGTCCTGTTACTATTGCTGCTCTCCCCTGTTTTTTCCATAGCAGCTGCTTCTTCCTTCATCAATGGCGGGGATGAATCTTGGTGGGCATTAACAATATCCGTTCGCACTTTCTGAAACCCTTGGGAAATGCTTCCATCTTTTAATCCATCATGAACCTCCTTCGAAATAGTAATGTCATTAGTACTGCTCTCCCCTGTTATTTCAGAGCAATTTGGGGTATTTTTACTGTTCTCCCCTGTTATTTTAGAACAATTTGGAGTCAAATTATCATGGCGGTATGAGTGGGGAGGCAAGCTCAAGCCAAAATTGGCTCTGGGATTCTGTCCATAATCATCATGATCATCAGAGTTGGGCAGAAAAGAGCAGAAAATGATGACAGACAGAGCAGCAGCTACTATCAGCAGAGATGTAATTCTGTTATTTGCCATAACCTGCTGAACCTTCTTGAATTCACCCATTGGCATACCCATCTCAAACCAAAATCTCTTTTTCACTACAAAAATGAATGTTCTTCCATCCAAATAAGATGAGAGTCTACAATACAATACAACGGCAATCTGTGAGTCTACAATACAATACAACGGCAATCTGTGAGTTTCTTATGTAGGAAATCTTAGATTTGAGTCTACTGAAACTTAACACATAAAAATACAACAAATAATATTAACTAATGTATACTTCCATCCATTGCCGATTTACAACAAATGGGTTATTTTGTTCAGCAGATGGGTTATCATTTTACATGTCATGGCAATCTAGCTGGGCTTAAATCTCTGAAATGTGAAGCCCCAAATGTAATTTATGTAGCTCTGTAAATACATTTATATGTTAAGAGTTTGTGTCACCGCCACCGCCAGAACACGGGTGAGGGAGCAGTTGAGGGATTCTGACATGCTACTCGAAGGCTTAAACACGGCTAAAATCTTAATATAATTGTTGTACTTGTGATATTCAACACTTTATCTACCAATATTAGTTTTTTAAGCTTTTCGAGAGGCATTGGTAGCTCAGTTAAGAAGATAATTTAGTTTGGCCGTATGAGAAGAGAGTGGGTAAAACGACTCCTTGCTGACACTGACTGCAGCTGCTTTCACGAAATTGCACCAGTGCACGCGATCAACGAAGTAGCTCGTGGCAAATGTGACTGTTAACAATAGCCTGTCACGGCCTATGCTCTAACCACTCCCTCCACAAGTTCCTTGTTTGTTTTTTAACCAAGGGGTGTCTCTCTGATCCACCCATGCTATTGAAATTTGGGGTGATCTCATATCCGAGACCATTGGGTAACCTATAACCTCAAGCTCAACAACTACACCAGATGGGCTGGACTATTCACCCCTCCACAAGTTCCTTGTTAACCTCCGCGGAAGGAATCTTGTTATGGAAATAGGGAGGTTTTTTTATTTATTTTTAAGCGCGGTCTATAGTTGATGAGGATGACGGTATTGGTTTAAAGAGTCATTTGCTAAGGTACAAATTTCTTAATCAAGTTTGATTTTTTGAGTGGCTTTTATGAGTACTATTTGGTGATAATGGGTGTTGCCCTTAGCTAAAGACAGGCTCCTAGCTTAGAGGTATCTTTATTCATGTTGTTTTAATTTACTATATAAAGATAGAGATGTGAACATCTATGTAATCGTGTTGTTCTCAACAAATAACGCCACTCAATTATTGAAAATTTCCAAAGGATTGTCAATTAATTATATTTGATTTCCATGAACCAGATTGTTAAAAATATAATTGCTTTTGGACAAGATTGTACAATAGTGATAGGATTGCCAATCATTGCCTTAAAACAAACTCTCTCTCAACCTCATCAAAACTCATAAAAAATTTAATTATTGCAATGAAATAAATTACACCGAGCAAAACCTTCTGAGAGAAAAACGTACTAGAATATCTTTATATGAAACATAGTTTACAATCTCGTTAACCAAGCTACAAGAGAACCCATAAAATGCATGTGTAGAAAATCCAAAAACGATAACTCTGCAAACTTCTCCAAATAGGTCTCTAACCTTCAAACCAACAACATGCAAAGAAAAACAATTATCTTTCCCTTGTAAACCCTGATAGCGTTCTTGCATCCTTATTACTTGATGTTCTTACTTCAACCTTTGCTTTCTTCACACTTGACCAAGAAAAGAATCTAAGTAGTAATGTATGTCACCCCAAATTTACTTGTTATGAGATTGAGGAGATTTCTTTTGAGTATGGTGTAGTTGGTGAGGATGATGACACGTGGTTTTAAAAGAGTAATTTGTGAAAAGGTACAAATCTCTCAATCAAATTTGACTTTTTCCCAATGACTTTCATGGACACAATTTCATGATGCACTTGATTGCTTAGCTAAAGAATGGCCTCTAGCTTAAACATATATTTATTCAAATGGTATTTTAATCCACTATGTAAAGATAGAAATGCAAAAATCTACGTTGTTGTTCTTATAGTTCACGATGTAGCTCAATGATTGAAAGTACCTAAAGGATTGTTAATAAATGAAATTATATTTCCATAATTCGTATTATTAACAGTAATTGTGTTTGGATTCAATTGTGTGATAGTGATAGGATTAAAAATTGTTACATTAGAACAAACAATCTCACAACCGCATCAAAGCTCATAGAAAATTCAATATTATAATGGAATAAATTACACCAAGCAACACCTTTTGATAGAAAAGCTTTCTAGAATGGTCTTTATTTGAAAACAAATAAAGTTCACAATCTTGTTTAGCAAGCTACAAGATAACCCACAACGTGCATGTGTAGAATATCCAAAATAAACCACAACTCTACAAACTTCTATAAATTTGATCTCTAGCTTTCAAACTAGCAACATGCAAAGAAAAGCAATCATCCCTTTCTTGTGTCCAACTCTCATGGATGCCTTCTTGATAGCATTCATGCATCCTCCTTCCTAAATGTCCTTAGTTCAACCTTAAGTTTCTTCATACTTGACCATCTAGGCATAATCTTGTGTCCAACTCTCACGGATGCCTTCTTGATAGCATTCATGCATCCTCCTTCCTAAATGTCCTTAGTTCAACCTTAAGTTTCTTCATACTTGATGAGGATGATGGTATGTGGTTTAAAGAGTCATTTGCTAAGGTACAAATTTCTTAATCAAGTTTGATTTTTTGAGTGGCTTTTATGAGTACTATTTGGTGATGATGGGTGTTGCCCTTAGCTAAAGAAAGGCTCCTAGCTTAGAGGTATCTTTATTCATGTTGTTTTAATTTACTATATAAAGATAGAGATGTGAACATCTATGTAATCGTGTTGTTCTCAACAAATAACGATACTCAATTATTGAAAATTCCCAAAGGATTGTCAATTAATTATATTTGATTTCCATGAACCAGATTGTTAAAAATATAATTGCTTTTGGACAAGATTGTACAATAGTGATAGGATTGCCAATCATTGCCTTAAAAAAAACTCTCTCTCAACCTCATCAAAACTCATAAAAATTTTAATTATTGCAATGAAATAAATTACACCGAGCAAAACCTTCTGAGAGAAAAACGTACTAGAATACCTTTATATGAAACATAGTTTACAATCTCTTAATCAAATTTGACTTTTTTCCCGATGACTTTCATGGATACAATTTCATGACGCACTTGACTGCTTAGCTAAAGAATGGCCTCTAGCTTAAATGTATATTTATTCAAATGGTATTTTAATCCACTATATAAAGACAGAGATGCAAACATCTACGTATATTGTTGTTCTTATAGTTCATGATGTAGCTCAGTGATTGAAAGTACCTAAAGGATTGTCAATAAATGAAATTATATTTCCATAATTCATATTATTGGCAGTAATTGTGTTTGGATTCGATTGTGTGATAGTGATAGGATTAAAAATTGTTACATTAGAACAAACAATCTCACAACCACATCAAAGCTCATAGAAAATTTAATATTATAATGGAATAAATTACACCAAGCCAGACCTTTTGATAGAAAAACTATCTAGAATGGTCTTTATTTGAAAACAAATAAAGTTCACAATCTTGTTTAGCAAGCTACAAGATAACCCACAACATGCATGTGTAGAAAATCCAAAACAAACCATAACTCTACAAACTTTTATAAATTTGATCTGTAGCCTTCAAACTAGCAACATGCAAAGCAAAACAATCATCCCTTTCTTGTGTCCAACTCTCATGGATGCCTTCTTGATAGCATTCGTGCATCCTCCTTCCTAAATGTCCTTAGTTCAACCTTAAGTTTCTTCATACTTGACCATCTAGGCATAATCTTTCCTCTTGAGGCAATATCCAACCTCATTAATTACTTTCCCACCATACTTGAGCATGGGATTTCCCATATTCCCTCCACTTTCCTTATACATTAAAAGAATTTCAAATTTTTAAACTAAAAAACTACTATTTCTAGACCAATTCAACAAGGCCCACTTCTAGGTGCCCAAGTTCCACTCCAACTCAAAATCGCAATGTCAAAAAAACTAAATAAGAGTTTAAAAAGGCAATCCATAACCCTCCCTAACTTGACAAGGTTTTTTCACATGCAACATCAAATAATACAACTTACAAATAAAGAGTTTTAATATCTTGCATCATTGACCTCCTAAAAATCAACAATTAAACATTAGAGCTACGAAAAATAGGTGATACATATAAATAAAGCAATTATTTTTAGGTGTGCATAATTCTTTGATTCCTTGTGTACCTAGATGCTCCTACGTATAGAATAATAATATTAACTGAGCATCTATTCTATAGTTTATGTAAATTATGAATGTTTACTCTTGACAATTTCTCACTAGGTTTATAGCAATTGTTTCAATAATTGTGCCTATGCATGTCAAATTGTGTATGCTTTGATACTAAAACTACAATTTGGATTTTCTAGGCTTGTACATTAATTTTTGTTTTGTCTGGTTGGGCTAGACTATGGTACCTAGTGCCCCTAGTATCTCAAGTTGGCTCCAAATTTAAATATTTGAAAAATCAATATTGTGTCTTTGATGATTTTATCCATTTGTCGACCTCTCAAAATGTTGTAAACTAAAAGATGCAAGTCACATACAAACATGAAATTATTTTTCCTATTTAAAGATCTAAGTATTTTTAGTTGTTTGATTATCAATCTTAAGACAATTCTATTATATTGAGCAATAAGTATGCAAGCATTTCATGTGTTAATTGCATATTTTAGGGATATCATAGAAAAAGATCAACATTAAGCATATTCAAGCATCCTCCTTATAGAGCATCATGTTACCTTAAGGACCTACAAGTATACATCATCTTCATCATAAGATTCTAGGGTTTTGTGTTGGAATAGAGTGCTTGTGAGATGCATTGCCACATATTTGAGAGGTGTGTTGTCATTGATATCAACATATTTCTCTGTCTATGAAAATATTTCTGTAAATTCAGTGAGTTCATTGGTTCAATATAACCAATATTTTGCATAAAGATTTGAGTGAGTTAAAAGTTTCTATGTTGAGACAAATTTTTCAGTTGTTCAGTAGTGATAGTGTAACAAAATTTTGATCAATGGTTCTCCATATTGAAATTATTTTTCTATGTGGATTTGATTAGTGTGTTTGGGACATTGATATATGTCATCAACATAATTGGTTTGTAATTTGGATATCTGCTAAGTATTCTTCCTTGGTTGATAGTTTCTAGTGTTAGTGTTCTTGAGTTTTAGTATAACTATGCTGATGATTCAAGTGATTTGAGTTGACGTGGATGTTCATGTGGTAATTTACAATGCATGTAGTTGTTTCTAGGTCATTCTCTTGTTGTGTTATTAATTTTCATTGATAGTAGTTCTCACAACTGAATATTTTTGTTGATGAGTTAGTGTTCTTCATGTTCTTGGTCGACATGATGATTGTGGTGTATTTTTGGATGAGAGAGGCATAATTCTTTGAGTTGATCCATGTTTGAAGCATATGATTTTGATTTGTGCTATGTCTTAGCCAACATTGTTTTTTTCACATTTAATATTGTAATAAGCATGGTTGAAATTTTGTAATTAGGTGATACAAATGACCTTGGCAGGATAGGTTGTGATTTATATAAATTAATGTAATATTCATATGTGGATCTTGTGTGGTTAGAGATGTATGAATTAAAGAGAAGTGAATGTGTTGAATGTTTATATCATTTAAAGACAATGATTTGGAGTCAAAATGAAATTCTAATTGTACTTAAATGGAACTAATTCAAGCATGTTGAAGATGTTATATTAATGCAATTAATGACCTATGAATGTAATCCAATAGTAAGCCTTTTATATTCAATCAATGAGCTCTAGGAATTCTTCACGAATGCATTTGTATTCTCTTACTCCTAAAAAGGTATAAATACTCTTATCATTGTATATTTTGTGGGTTCATCGTGGCTTTTCCCCCAGCATAGTTTCCACACCAAAAATCTTGGTTTCATTTGTTTTGTATGTGTTGAGGATCTTTTCTTTCATTTTCTTTTTTTTTGTGCTTAAGGTGGAAAATTTCTAATTTTTGAGATGATTCAACACCAACTCCCCCCACCCCCCCCCCCCCCCCCCCACCCCCCGCAATTTTTTTTTTCCATATTTTCACCAATTGATATAAAAACCTAGTGTCTCTAAAGAAGCTTAATTGCTTGAGGTGATTAGGCATGGAAGCATGTTGGTGCAGGAGCACCTAGGTAGGCTAGTGGTAGACCTAGGGCTTCTTAGATGTTTTGGCTTGTAGTGATTCTAGCCACATCACTAGATTAGTAAGATGACTAACATGGTACTAAGGTGTGGATAGATAGGTTGGAAGAGCCCAAAATGGCAATGTTGCTCATTTGACTTTATGGAGCATTTTTGGGTATTGGTGGCTAAATAAGTCAAGTAATTGTTTTAAGGACCTTATTAGGTGTTTAGGAACCATCTAAGGCCTTTTGCATAGTTTGGTATCACTTAGATCAAGTTTGAGAAGTAGATGTTTAAAATTGCAAAAATTGCTCAATCTTGCAAAAGTTGTCATTGACAACTTTTTGACAATTTCTTGCAAAAAGAGAAACTTATTAGTTAGGGCTCTTCAACTACATAAATCAGTTTTTAATGTTCATGTTAAGCCTATATAAGGCCATTCTCCACCTATTCAAGGTGTTGGAGAAAGTACACTTTGCATTGTATGGTCTACAAAGCAAGTAATGAACATCAGTTTTGTGTTTTTTAGAGTTTTTGGCATGTGTGTGGATTAGTTTCAATTCTATTATTGCTGGAAGTGTTTAGATATCATTTAGAGATTTTTTAATTAGTTCATTTGTCATCTAACAAGGTTTTGTGTGTGTAGGATAAATATTTTGATTCTTGTTAGTTTGTTGTCCTGAGACAGCCTGGTTGTACAAATGGGGTTCTAGAGCCACTTCCAACTGTTGGCATTGTACAGTTTTCTAGGATTGGGAAGTAGACTCCATGTACAATAGAGATGGGCCCATGGAAAGCAAAACATTTCTTTTTAAGCTGATGCCCTAGGCAAACCATTCCAGCTTGGTTAGGGATCACAAAGTAGAAAAAGAGCTATGGAGAGGATTGAAAGTACTGATACTTCAATCCAAGCATATGGAGAGTAAGAATGTATTGTGGGCTAACCCCAATCCCAAGGAGAAGTTTTAGTATGTGAAAATTAGACTTTTCCATTAGACAACATTGAAACCCTTAATATAAGGGTAAAATTGTGCTCATACAGTACGGACAAGTTGAGGACCTAAGATCTCCAAAATCTTCAAGAACTTTGAAAAGGGTATTGGGTATGGTAATTTTTTTGGGCACTTATTAAGGGATTTTGCAAGATATCTTGGTTTTAGTGCATTTGGAGGGCTAATCCTTGTAGCCTTTTTACAAACATTTAGTTGCAATTTGGCTTCAAAGTTGGGACTCGATTAGGGCATTACTCTTGATTTTGGTTGTGGATCTTGAGAGAAATCTGAGGAGCTCCTAAGAGTCCAATCAACCTTTTTTTGGGGGAGTCATTGGTAGGCTTGGGGTTACCTATGTTATGGAGAGTAGTAAGCAAGTGTGTGTTCTATCTAATTGATGTGCACCAATTGAATGGTTAGGATTTTTTGGCTAGAATCTTAAGAAGCCTAGGGTGTAGAAACCCTAGTTGGTCAAAGTTATGACCTAAGGACACCCTGAGAGAAATCTTGAGGGAAGAGAAAGGTTGGTTGTCACATCAAAGCGGTATCAGAGCAAGTTAAAGACTTGGGAAAAGTCGTGGATGTCTGCAGCTACTAGAGAATCAATAGGTAAAACTAGTATAGTGACTAATGAAAAACTAGCCAAGGAAGTTGATGAGTAGAGGGAGAAGAATAGACTCCTTAAAGTAGCCTTGGAAGAGGTCAAGACAAAATTAGATGAAGTAGTTGATGCAATAAAGAGGAAGAAAGAAGAAGATAATGGAAAGGATAAGGAGGTAGCAGAAGAATATGTGGTACCTAAACTTGGCCTTGCCTTGAATGAACAGCCCTTCTTGAAGGCTATCAAAGCCCTAGGAGGAAAAAATTTGGAAGGTGTGCAACTTTTCAGTGGAAAGATGGACATAGATGCAGTCATGAACTGGATAGATGGCATGGAGAACTATTTTGAGTGTGAGGGGGTATTAGAGGCACAAAAGATTAAAGTAACTAAGTCAAGGTTCAGAGGCTCAGCTCTAACATAGATGAGAGAGTCAACATGAGTAAGACTCCTACAACTAATTGGAATGCTATGGTCACTAAAGTGAAGGAGAACTTTCTACCTAAAGACTTTGAGATCCAACTCCACAAAAGAAGACAAGGACTAAAGCAAAAAGACCTAGATGTAACCTCTTATATTGAGGAATTTCAGAGGCTATGTCTGAGATCCAAAAAGAAAGAAGAGGAGCCAATCAAGGTGGCTAGATATTTAATTGGTTCGAAGTTGAATATACAATAGGAGCTTAGTTTGTGGTCACCTACCATTGTCTAAAGGTTCCATCAACTAGCTCTAAAGGTGGAGGAAAAGAACAAAAGGAAAGGGGATTCCAACTTCAAAGATAGAGGCAAGGGTAGAAATTAAAGAGGATAAAGAGGAGGCTACCAAGGTAGAGGTATTGAGCAAAAGAATAAAGGTGAGAGAAATCTCACAGAGCAAACTAGTGACAATTCCTCGAGAGGTGGTTATAATAGAGGGAGAGGCAACCAAGGAGGGTCAAATAGGGGAAGAGGATTAGGTAGATCCAACTCATACTTTGCAAGTATGAAATGTTATAAATGTGGTCAATTGGGTCATCCAGTCTATAGATGCCTGGAGAAGCCTTCTTCCTCAAACCAAGATAAGAGGATGGCATATGTTCAAGAGGGAAACTACAGTAAGGAATCTGACATGGATCATATTGAGTCAAAGAAGGGAGAGAATCTCATGTTCAGGAGAGTGTTGATCAAACAACCAGTTCCTAATAAACCTAAACATAGAAGGGCCTTGTTTAGGATAAAATGCAAAATCATAGGGAAAGTGTGCAAAGTGATGGTGGATTCAGGGTCCACTAATAATGTGATATCAAAGGAGGTTGTTACCAAATTGAAATTGTAGAATATTCCTCATGAAAACCCCTACAAGGTCACTTGGCTTAACAAAGGGCAAAGCATCTTGGTTAATGAGCAAGCTTGGGTGGATTTTTCCACATCGGGATACAAGGACATATTGTTGTGTGATTTTTTCTCATGGATGCTTGCCATCTTTTACTAGGTAGGCCTTGGAAATTTGATAGGGAGGTTGTGTATGGTGGCAGGGCTAACGTCATAACCTTCAAAAAGGGAGGTAAGACCTTTAAAATTTAGTCTTTGTTAGAAGGAGAGGAATTGCATTCTAAGGTACCTAGCATATTGTTTTGTAGTGGAAAAGAATTTGTTAAAGATCTCATAGATGAGGAATGTCAAAGTTATGCAATAGTGTTGAAGTCTGAAGCAAAAGAAAATGTAGTCAAGGAACCCTTTCCAATTGAAGTCCAAACTTTGCTTGAAAAGTAAAAGGACACAGTGAGTGATGGTACTCTAGCTACCCTACCTCCTAAGAGGGTTATAAGTCACCAAATTGACTTTGTCCCAAGTGCCTCCTTACCAAATAAAGTGGCATACAATTTCACTCCAGATCAAAACTTAGAAGTGGCAAGGCAAGTACAAGAATTGATGGATCAAGGTCTGATACAAAAGAGCATAAGCCCATGTGCAATCCTCGTTGTGTTGGCATCCAAGAAAGGGGGGAAATGGAGATTATGTAAAGACTCAAGAGACATAAATAAGATCACAATCAGGTATAGATTTCCCATACCTAGGATTGAGGGCCTTATGGGTTGTCTTGGAGGAGCTAAATATTTCACTAAGTTGGATTTGAAGAATGGTTATCACCAAATCAGGATAAAGGAGGGAGATGAATGGAAAACATCATTTAAGACTACTAATGGCCTTTATGAATGGTTTATGATGTCATTTGGTCTTTCCAATTCTCCTAGCACATTCATGAGGCTCATGAATGAAGTGCTTAAGGACTTCACAAGTAGATTTATAGTGGCGTACTTAGATGATATACTCATCTATAGTAAGACCAAGGAGGACCATATCAAGCATGTTGAGGCAATTTTGAAAAGAGTTCATGAAGAGAAGCTAGCCATCAACCTTAAGAAATGTGATTTCTTCAAACAAGAACTTGTATACCTAGGCTTTGTGGTGTCCCAAGAAACATTGAAGATGGACAAGGAGAAGGTTGTTGGTATACTAGATTGGCCAACACCTACCACATCTATTTTGGTAAGAATTTTTCATGGATTATACAATTTCTATAGGAAATTCATTAGGAATTTCAATGGTATTTGTGCACCTTTTCTTGACACTATAAAGGGTGGAGTCAATTCTAAGTTTAAGTGGACTTTAGAAGCTGAGAAGTCATTTGACATGTTGAGGAAATAGGTAGCTACTCAAACTATCCTATAATTGTCTAGTTTTGTAAAATTGTTCACCCTAGAATGTGATGCAAGTGGCTTAGCAGTAGGTGGGGTTTGGAGTCAAGAAGGTAGGCCAGAGCCTTCTATAGTGAGAAAATTAATGAGGCTAAGAAGAAGTATTCATCCAATGACCTAGAGCTCTATGCCTTAGCTCAATGTCTTGGGAAGTGGAGACATTATTTGTTGCCCAGGAATTTGTTGTGTTTACAAATAATCAAGGTCTTAGCTACATCAACACTCAAGAGAAGTTGAGCAACAAAGAGTTGAAGTGGATGGAGTACTTGCATGCCTTCATCTTCACAATCAAACACAAGAAGGGGCAATTGAACAAAGTGGTAGATGTACTAAGTAGAAGGGTCATGGCAGTTCAAGAGATTTAGCTCCAAAGCATTGGGATAAAGAGTTTTAAGAACCTCTACAAGGAAGATGAGGACTTTGTTGAAGCTTACAAGGTATGCAATAATTTTGGGAATCATTTTCATAGCATATTTTCATAATATACTTTGCAAAATGGGTTTCTATTCAAGGGTAACCAATTGTGTGTACCAATAGGTTCAATGAGCTAATCCAAGAGAAACACAATGGTAGGCTAAGTGGACACTTTGGTGTGAGAAAAACCTTGGAATTGGTGCAAAGGTTTTATTATTGCCAAAGCTAGTGAAGGATGTGACTAAGTATGTGGTGCAGTGTGTTGTATGCATGAAAGCCAAAGGAGGAATGAACAATGTAGGTCTTTATCAGCCTTTACCAATTCCAAACATGCCATGGGATTGTGTAAGTATGGATTTTATTGCAGGTTGGCCCAAGACCAAGCAAGGGTATGACAACATTTATGTTGTTGTTGACAGATTCAGCAAAATGGAGCATTTCATCCCATGTAGGATAACTAATGATGCAATTCATATTGTCCATCTATTTTTCAAAGAAATTGTGAGGATTCGTGGACTTCCATTAAGCATAGTATCAGATAGGGATGTCAAATTTATGAGCCATTTTTGGAAAACTTTGTGGAGAAATCTTGGCACAAATATGTCTTTTGGTTCAGTTTACCATCCCCAAACTGATGGTCAAATTGAAGTGGTTAACAGGACCTTAGGTAACCTTCTAAGGTGCCTAACTAAACAATATGGTCAAACTTGGGATGTTATCATCTCATAGGTAGAATATGCTTATAATGATAGCAGGAATAGGGCTACTGGCAAGAGTCCTTTTAAGATTTTTTATGGAATGCATGCAAGGGGTGTACGTGAATTAAGGATTCTTGGTGATATGGATCAAAGAAGTGGTCAAGCTGAAGACTTTTTTCAAACTATAATAGAGATTCAGGAGCAAGTCAAGAGGACCATCCAAGATAACACTCAAAAACTCAAAGCCAAAGTGGATGAAAATATCAAATACATTTAGTTTGTTGTTGGTGACTATGTTATGGTCCATCTAAATAGAGCACACGACTTCAAAAAGGTGTGCCTACCAAACTATAGATGAAGAGGGTAGGCAATTGCAAAATCTTAGCAAATTATGAAGCAAATGCCTATAAGGTAGATTTACCATTAGATTTAGGCATATTCCCTATTTTTAATGTACAAGATTTGGTGGCATTCAAAGGCACATTACCTTAGACTAGTCCAAGTGTTCAATATGAAATTGAACCTATTGCAACACCTAGTATGAGCAAGTTGGAGGTAGAGAAGGTGTTAGATTCTCAGGTGAAGAAGTCTACAAGGCACAAGGTATATATGTTGCACCTCATCCATTAACTACTTGGGTTGCTAAGATAGATTTCAATAAGGTTGGAATTCCCCTAGACATATTGCCATCAAGTAAAACTTAGTTTTTTGTTGGGGGTGGGGGAGGGGGGAGGGAGAGCGTATGGTTTAGGAGCACCTAGGTAGGCTAGTGGTAGACCTAGGGCTTCTTATATGTTTTAGCTTGTAGTGATTATAGCCACATCACTAGATTAATAAGAGGACTAACTTGGTCTTAAGGTGTGGATAGATAGGTTGGAAGAGCCCAAAAAGGCAATGTTGCTCATAGTTGCTCAAAATTGCTCATTTGGCTTTATAGAGCATTTTTGGGTATTGGTGGCTAAATAGGTCAAGTAAGTGTTTTAAGGACCTTATTAGGTGTTTAGTAACCATCTAATGTCTTTTTCATAGTTTGGTATCAGTTAGAGAAAGTTTGAGAAGTAGATGTTTAAAATTGCAAAAATTGCTCAATCTTGCAAAAGTTGTCACTGACAATTTCTTGCAAAAAGAGAAACTTATTAGTTAGAGCTCTTCAACTACCTAAATCAGTTTGGAATTTTCATGTTAAGCCTATGTAATGCCATTCTCCATGTATTCAAAGGGTTGGAGAAAGTACACTTTGCATTGTATGATTTGGAAAGCAGGTAATGAACATCAGTTTTGTGGTTTTCAGAGTTTTTGGCATGTGTATGGATTAGTTTCAATTTTTTTATTCTTGGAAGTGTTAGTAGATATCATTCATAGATTCTATACTTAGTTCATTTTTCATTTAGCAAGGTTTTGTGTGTGTAGGATAAATATTTTGATTATTGTCAGTCTATTGTCCTGAGACAGTTTAGTTGTACAAATGGGGTTCTAGGGCCACTTCCTACTGTTGGCATTATACAGTTTTCTAGGATTTGGAACTAGACTCCATGTGTTCCATGTGTAGTAGATATGGGCCCATGGAAAGCATAGCATTTATTTTTAAGCCGATTCCTTAGGCAAGCCATTCCAACTTGGTTAGGGATCACAAAGCAGAAAAGGAGCTATGGAGAGGATTGAAAGTACTGATACTTCAATTGAAGCATATGGATAGTAAGAATGCATTGTGGGATAACCCAAATCCTGAGGCAAAGTTTTGGTAAGAAACCTAATGTGTGAAAATCATACTTTTCCATCAGACAACATTGAAACCCTTAAAACCCTTAATATAAGGCTAAGATTGTGCCCATACAGTACAGACAAGTTGAGGACCTAAGATCTCCAAAACCTTAAAGAACTATGAAAAGGGTATTGGGAATGGTAATTTTTTAGGGCACTTATTAAGTATTTTTCAAGATATCTTGGTTTTAGTGCATTTGGAGGGCTAATCCTTGTAGCCCTTTAGAAGCATTTAGTTGCAATTTGGCTTCAAAGTTGGGACTTGATTAGGGCATCGATCTTGATTTTGGTTGTGGTTCTTGAGAGAAGTCTGAGGACCTACTAAGAGTCCAATCAGCCCTTTTTTTGGGAGTCACTAGTAGGCTTGGGGTTACTTATGTTATGGAGAGTAGTAAGCAAGTGTGTATTTTATCTAATTGATGTGCACCACCTAAATGGTTAGGATATGTTGGCTATAATCCTAAGAAACCTAGGGTAATTAGAAACCCTAGTTGGTTAAAGGTATGACCTAAGGAGACCCTAAGAGAAAGCATGGGAAAAGAACAAGGTTGGTTGTCACATCACATGCAAAAAGGATAGTTTGAGATTCGATGGCACTAATTACTCTCTTTGGAAAGGTTGCATGTAATGTCATATAATATGGATTGTAGAAGACTTTTGTGAGATTACTAAGAATCCCTATAATACTCTTGCAATTCCTAGTACTCTTGATGAGAAAAAAAAAGTTGAATGCAACATTAGAGATAAGAAAGCATTATTGAGTGTCATGATTGATACTAAGATGGAAAATGTTATAGATTGAAAACTTCTCAAGAGATCTAGAAGAATTTGGAAATTTTGTATGAAGGTGATGCTTATATAAAGCTTGCAAATTTAAAAATCCTAAAAGAAAAATATGAAACATTGAGGATGAGAAAAGATAATAAGGTTACTTGCTTCATGTAGAAGTTTAATGTCTGTGTATGTATTATAAGATGTGATGGTGGACAGTTGGATGAATCATATATTTTTGGTAAAGTTCTTAGATCCTTACCTCCATCCTAAAAATTTAAAGATTTTTTTATTAGGGAAATTATAACTTCACAATAAATATGACAAGAGACATGTTGATTGGTAACCTTTAAACTTTTGTGATGAGTGGACTGGGTGATGCCCTTCCTTAGGTAGATTTTTCATTCAAATCTACTATTTATAAGGACAAGAAGAGATATGATCTAGGAGAACATTTTTCAAACTTTATATCATGATTTGGAAAGGAAATGAGCCATGTTGAAAATGAAGAGTGTGAGCTTAAAGCCCTTATTTCCAAGAGATTATCCAAAGGTCTTGGTATGTTGAAAGAAAGTTGTCTCTCAAATTTTTTTCTTGCAATAATAAAGGACATATTGCATCATGGTTTCTAGAAAGAGATCCAAAGCAATAACTTTAGGAAATCCCAACCAAGATATTACAAGAAATGTTGTTATGTTGTTGATGAAGGTGTAACAAATGATGAATCTAACAAAGGTGGTTTAAACAATGGTGAATGTGTATACATTTCTATTAAAGGAGATAATTCAATTCCTACTAAGTCTACGAGTTGAAGAGAAAGATGAATGAGTGATTAACAATCGATGAACTTATGTCATATGATAAGTAATAAGATTAAGTTAATAAAATTAGAAACGTATGATGGTGGTATACGAATATTTTTTGATGATACTCTTTGTCTGATCTATGATAAGAACAATAGCAATGATGTCTTATATGTAGAAGGTCTAAAGCATAATATTTTTAGTGTTCAAAATTTAGTTGACTAGGGATATGATCTTCAATTCAAGAATGGAAAACATAGAATATTGGGAATCTCAGGAATCAAAATTGCATCAAGTATGAAGACCAAAGGTAATGTCTTCATTTGAATAGTGTTTATAGAAGATGTTTGATTTCTTAATTTGGTTAAATTTGGTTGTGGCATAAGAGGATGTATCATGTGAATTTTGATATTATTATAGAGATAAGTTCTATTTGAAAGTAGTGAAAGATCTTCCTATGTTGATGAAACCTACTAATGGTATGTGTGAGGAATGTTATATGGGTAAGAAATCTATACCTACTTTCAAGAGTAAGACATATTCTTGAAGGGATTGTAGGTCTTGTGCATATTGGTTCTTTCTACTATTGTTGTAATCTATTGTACTCGGGTAGTTTGGATGAAGAAAATTTTGAAAGATATTAGTTATATGTGATTAACCTATTACTATTGATTGTGATAATTTAAGTGCAAATAGCACATCTAGGAAGTTGAATTTGTAATCAAAGGTGAGGTATAAATCTATTAAGTTTCACTTTTGAGAGAGAAGGTAAATGAGAAGGAAGTCAAATTAAGGTATTTTTTGACTAAGGAATAGATAATATATATTTTTGTGAAGCTTTTTCCTAAGGAAAATTTTGAGTATTATAGAGTTAAAGTAGAAGTGACTATCCCTCTTGATCAAAACTAAGATGCTTTGGTATGCATTAGTCAAAAGCATTTCATAGAGATATCTTGGGATTCATATTTATGAGCAGTGGCTACTACTCAAAGGGAATAGTTAGTATTATAGTTTTGATGTTTGGTAGATTCAATTATTATGGTGTGAATATATGCCTTTTCCATTTATTTCAAAGGAGCTGAAATTCATGTGAAAAAACTAAGAAGGAGAGATTATTGGATGAGTTATATGCAAGATCTTAAGGGGAGTCGATTTCTTTGACATTGATTTTTTTTGCATCATATATTGTCATCAATGGCAAAAGGATTTTTTTTCAAATCATGATAAAATATGTTATTCTGATATGCATTGCCACATATTTGAGAGAAGTATTTTCATTGATGCCAACATAATTCATTATATGTGATAGTGTTTGTCTTATGCATGTTGATTTCATTTGCTAGATATAGCCATTTTATTAAATATCAATATATGTATATGTATGTGTTTGATATATGTATGTTGTAGATTATTTAGATAAAATTTATGAGCTTTAGATAAGGTCTAGATGTACCAATTGAACAAACAAATACTTAAACAACTTTAGATCTTATCATTTCATTGCTTGGTCTCTATTGTAGACTTTTTAGTAACATTAGTTATTTGTCCACTATTATAGAAATAAAAAATTTGTAGAATGTAAACATTAATCTAGTAAACAGCATAATAACATCCACACAAGTTTAACACTAGGATTTAATGTGGAAACCCAATTTGGGAAAAACCACCAGCAACATGTCACCAATTTTCACTCTTCTGAAGTGAGCCCTGTTAGGTGCTAACCCTATTAAAGGTTACAAAGCACACTATTAAATGTGACCATGTTAAAGTATTTAATCACCTTATTAGGAGTGGCCTTGTTAGAGGACTTTAGAACATTCCATTGGAATGCCACCTAGTTAAAGGATTTACATAGAATGTTAGGTCCTTATGATTGCTAGGTCAACCTTGATTAAAGGATTTCAAATATTGTTCACAATGGTTAGAATGTAATGATAGGTTTGATCTATTGAGTACAACTCACTTTTCATGTATAGATCTTTGTTTAGCTCTCATGTACAGATTTATTGTCTAGACTCCATTGTCATTTCAATCTTTGATTTGCTTGGAAACCCTTTGAGCAATCGCACTTCACTTCTTCTAAACTCAATTAATCCTTCTACTTAGATTTTTCAATCAACAACATCAATAATAGCTCCAACACCCTAGAACTCCTTCACTTGTGTATAGCCTCTCTACATATATCTAAAGTTTGCCTCTATACCTCCTTAAATAGGTAGTTCTAATCTTTTGTTACTTAAAAACCACCGTAAATCTTAGGGTTTATGATTCAATCCATTAAATAGAATGAATCTAATCACCATTATGTTTATCTCTTCTTTTCTAGAAACTTCTCTTGGAATCCAAATCCATCTCTTAGGTTATTTACCTAATCCTCTCCTAAAATTAAATGATCCAACTCATTGATCCTTATCTTCAAAACAATTTTGATATCCCAAGAAATCAAATTAGTTGGGTGGAAATTATGATTCCTCACATATAGTTAAAATGTTGTTCCTCAGCCAACACAATGTTCTAACACTCGGTCATCATTAGTTTACTTATTTATTATAAAACTTCTTTCTTGGCACATGCATTGTCACTCTGTCGATACTGATGCTCAATCAACACTTTAATTTTATTGGCACTTACTATGGCTCAGTTAACACTAGTATCACTTGCCATATACATCAAAACTCCTTATTCTTCTACTCTGTTACTCAGTCAAGCCTATACAGTTAATCTATCTTTGTTTACACTTTTATGACTTGAACATTAATGTCTTCTCCTCTTGTAACATGATTTAAAAAATCAATACATCTTGTCAAAGTCCAACTAATCAAGTGTCCATTTGAAAATTTCCTTTTCATAACTCAACCTTTCTTCTAGGTGCTTATGTTATGAGCATCTTCTAAAATCCTCTTCATCAATCAAATAGATATGACACTTAGATCAGATAGCAAACCATCTCACCAATAAGTTTGACATCAATGACAATATAACAATTGTTTCAATTGTAGTTTCCAACAATCTCTCTCTTTGGCATTGATGAAAATACCTCTAAAATATTGTAGGAGTACTTCAAGTTACCATCCAATCCAAATCTTTGACCAACACGAGAAACACCCTCAATATATAAGATATTCATTAATATCCTTAGTTTCATTTTGATTCATATTTATGGAAACATCTCAACTAAATCTTATGAACTCCCTCCAAGTAATCACTCCCTCTTACTTAGCATGGCTCTATTAGCTTTCACTTTCTCCTTCTTTCATTGTAACTTTCTGATAATCTCCCTCTTGGTTTCTTAGATATTCTCTCCATCTAGATATATATCTTCCTCTTTATATTTTACATAATCTCTCCCTCTTTGACAATAATGCCAAAGACATTTTCTATGTCTCATACTTCTTTCTCATGTAGTTACCTTCATGTCAATTTTGAATTCTTCATCTATCATCTTCATATGACTAATCCATTATTTTTTCCTTCTCCTTTACTACTACCTTAGGCAATCTCCTAAACTAGAACTTTTTGAATCAATGTGTAAGATAGTATGATCAACACATTTGATGCAATGCTTCACTTTTTCTTAAGTAGCTATATCTAGGGGAATCACCCCCAATTTACCTCTAAAATATTCATGAGAATTCTTAGGTAAAGCTTTAGTGAATATGTCAGCTACTTGTTCTTTAGTATTCACATATTCCAATTTGACTTATTTGTCTTGAACTAGTTATCTCAAGTAATGATGCTTGATAGAAATGTGCTTTGTCTTTGTGTACATAACAAAGTTCTTTGATATGTTAATAGAACTTGTGTTATCATAATAGATAACCACTTAATCAATAATCTCTTCCTTTGTACCTTTCAACAATTGCTTGATCCATATGTTATTTGAACAATTCACTATTGCCGCCACATACTCAGCTTCAGCTGTTGATTGGAAAATGTAGTTTTCTTCTTGCTCATCCATGAAAATGATCTTTTTCCTAGAAAGAATGCACCACCATTTATACTTTTCCTATCAACAATATTTGTTGTCGAATCAGAGTCAGTGAATACCTTCAGTTCAAAACTATCATTCTTCTTATAATACAATCCATATTCTTCTATTCCTTTCAGATATCTCAATATTCTTTTTACTATCATCTTGTGATTCTCCTTAGGACTTGTTGAAAATATAGCAACTATCCCAAATGCTCATGTAATATCTAGTCTACTATTAACAACATATTGTAGTTTATCAATCATTGATCTATATTGTGTCTGGTTCACATCAACGGAATCATCATTCTTAGATAATTTGTGTCCAATAGTCATAGGTGTACTCATTGGTTTTGAATCTTCCATCCCAAAAGTTTTCAGTATCTCCTTGATATATTTGGGTTGAGTAATGAAGATACCTTGCTTCATTTGATGTACTTGTAAACCAACAAATAATTTGATCTCACCAAATGTAGACATTTCAAATTCCTTCTTCATTTCATCAGGAAAAGATTTTCATAATGCTTCCTTTCCTCCAAATATGATACCATCAACAAAAATTTCAGATAAAAAAATGTTATTGTTCTTTCCAGTCTTTAAATATAGATTGATGTTTTCATTTTTTCATGAAAAACCAATCTTCACCAAATAATTATGCAATCTTTCATATCATGCTCTAGGGGCTTGTTTCAATCCATATAAAACTTTGTTTAGCTTATATACCATATTATTCTTGTTGGGATCCACAAATTCTTCAAGTTTCTCTATGTATACTTCTTATTCAAGTATCCCATTCAGAACTGCAGATTTGACATCCATTTGATATACCTTAAATCCTTTATAACAAAAATATGCAAGCAATGTTCTAACTCCTTCTAATCTTGCTACAATAGAAAATATTTCCCCATATTCAACACCTTCCTCTTGTGCATATACTTTTCACACCAAGCTTTCCTTGTTCCTTGTGACTTCACTTTTCTCATTCAGCTTGTTCCTGAATACCCACTTGGTTTCAATACCATTTTTGTCTTTAGCTTTGGGTACTAAGAACCATATTTTTTTCTTTTCAGTATGTTCAATTTATTCATTCATTTCTTGTATCCAATTTTCATTCTCCAAAGCATCTTTCACAAATTTGGGCTAAAAATCACAAAGTAAGCATGTATCACTTTTGAGTCTTTTTCTTATCATATCACCAAACTCTTATCTCCAATGATTTGTTCAGGTGCATGATGTATCCTCATATATTTTACTAACACAAGCTCTTTTCTTCTTTGTTCTTCAATAGGTTCATCTTAAAATATGATTTCAAGCTCATTATCTCTCTCTTGTTCGGGTTTTGGTTCATGTTATACATGCTCAACATTGCCTTCATGATGGTTGGCTTCCTCTGTCTATGAATCAACATCATTTGTCTATTGCTCGGCACCCATAGCCTATTGCTAGACAACTAGTTGTTGCAACTCGACATTTCCAGTCTGCTAGGGATCCAAAACTTTATTTTCTTGTTCAAGTGTAGTGCTTGGAGCACTGTTATTCACATATATGAATGAACTATAGTCTTCAAATTATGCCTTACATTCAACTTCATTTTTCTTTGTATATTATTTAACTTTCACATTTTCAATTTCTACAACTTTGTTAGTGTTAGAGTTCAAACACTTATAAGCTTTTCTCTTAATGGAATATCCTTGAAATATACCTTCATCACTTTTAGCATCAAGTTTCCCACTTCTATTTTCTTTAAGTATGTAACATTTACTTCCAAAAACTTTGAAATATTTCACATTAGGTGCATATCCATACTCCAATTCATTAGGTGTAGCATTTGTACATTTCTTGACTTTCACTATATTAAAAGTATAAATAGGTGTAATTAAAACTTCCCTCAAGTATTTATGTGACACATTATTTTACATCATCAATGTTCTAGCATAGTCCAATATTGATATATTCCTTCTTTCAGCTATACGATTCTGAAGAGGGGTCCTCAGGGAAAACATCTATCTTTTGATTCCTCTATCATTGTAGAATATGTTGAATTCATTTGAAATGAATTCACCACCTCTGTCAGATCTCAAACACTTCAAACTCTTCCCTATTTCTTTTTCAACTATGGCCAAATACCACTTAAACAACTTAAAAGCATCAGATTTTTCTTTAAGAAACATCATAGTCATCATCATGGAATACTCATCAACAAATATAATGAAATATTTGTCTCTATGATATCTTTGAACACCAATGGGTCCACATAAGTCAGTATGAACTAATCCTAAAATATCATCAAATTAATATGTTTTTCTCTTGAAACTAGACTTTGTTATTTTTCCCAATTGACATTATTTACACATAGCATTGTCAGGTTTCTTTAGTTTTGGAAAACCTCTTACTCTTTTCATTCTACTAATGCTAACCAAATTGTCAAAATTTACATGACATAACCTCTTGTACCATAACTAAATATCTTTATATTGTGCAAACAGACATGTCGCATCAAAAAATCTAGATGGACCAAGTTACCTCTTGTTTGATCACTACTTCCAATAAGTTTACCATTAGCAATCAAATATTTTGGCCTTTTTGTGATGGAATTCAACTCTGTAACTTGAATTTTTTTAACATTAAAACACTCAACAAATTATAGTTTAGTCCTTCAACCCAATAAACATTGTGACATTTGATCTTATCAGTTAGTTGAATTGACCCTTGTAGACACCTAAATTTGGTTACACTGCTTTGGTAATCTAATTTAGCCATCTCTAAAGGCATCATTAATTAAATTCTTATTTAATTAATCCTTTGCCATCCCTAGTTGATTAATTTAATTAATCCTCTATAGTCCTAATTGATAAATCAAATAATCTATTATTTATCAATTAAAATCCTATTCTTCTATCTAATTCCAAAAATCCCCATTTATTAAAATAAATCTATTTGATAAATGAAATCCTCAAATTCAAAAACCCCTAACCTATCCCTAATCCTCCATTTAGCCTAATCCACCCCATCCACCCATACTAACCAAGCTTAGCCACTAACTCACCCACCCTCATTAATGCCATCCACTTGCACATCTCTAACATCTCTAATATAATCCTAAACCCAAGCTTAATCCACCCCCTAATGTTGTCACATTCCTTAAACAAGTTTAAGACTTTCCTAATCCAAACCAAAGTCTCCCCTCAAAAAGCCCAACCACTAAGTCATGAGTGCTCTTACAAAACATAAAAGACTCTTACAAGCCCACTCATAACTCTTACACCCATCTTCCACACTCTTCCCTCTTCCACACTCATTCCTCTTACATCTCTCTTACATACTCAAACCCACTCATCATGCCTTTAACCAACCCTTTACCCTACCCTCTCACACTCATCCTCCTTGTAACAAGCGTCACCTTCCCATTGGTGCTAAACAAGCACAATCCATGTGCTCTCCTTTGAGTGCATCCTAGCCCTCCTTAAGCCTTCATCCATACTTGCATTTAAGCCCTCCATCCCTCTACCCCTTGGCCTATAAATTGAATCCCATCCCAAGCCATTTCATCAACAATCTTTGAGCTAAAGTTACCATGCCCTTTTAAGAGCCAAAAGCCATACCCATACCCTTATAATGCCAAATTGAGAGCTCACAAAGCTACCAATTTTCTATTATCCATCTCCACCATTGAAGCAACTTTGAGCATTTGAGCATACATCCACATCAAAGGACACATCTACAAAATCAAGGAAGCATGGAGTGTTTCCTTTTTTGGGTTTGCATTCTTTAATTGTTTCTTTTGTCTAATCTCATATGTGAATATAGTTTTAGTTTGTGAATGTTTGCTTTAATGTTAATGTTCTTTGCACACTAAGATTCTTGTTCTACATTTTGGCACGCCTGGTGGGACCCCACTATGGGTCATTTAATCATCCATTTTCATCTATATGTCATTTTTTCTAACCATTTAATGTTTGTTGTTGTTTGAGTGTGTTGTAGGGTGTTTTTCTTATTTTTGCAGGTTAAAGAACGCACTTAGGAAGAAGAAATACAATCTAAAAATCCAAAAATAGCAAAAAATTTTAAAAATTCTAAAAAAAAATCGCGTTTTTCAACTTTTTTCGCGCAGTGTCGTCTCTGCAGTTTTGGCGTCTGTGCCTGCAAACTGTCGTCTCCGCCGGCTACTTTGTCGTCTGCGCAACCAAATCGACGTCTCTGCATTTTGGCGTCTCCGCCTGGTTTTCTGTTGTTGGCGCTGCCACTAGACTGTTATCTGCGCATCCTCAACCGTCGTCTCTGCAAATCTGCATCTCTGCCAGCTACTCTGTCATCTCTGCAACCTGTTCTGTCATCTTCGCTGCCGCCAATTCAAATCGTCGTCTGCAAAAATCCGCGTCTGTGCAAATCGACGTCTCTGCCGCTGCCAATTCAAATCGTCGTCTGTGAAAATCCGCGTCTGCGCAAATCGGCGTCTGCGCTTGTCACCAGTTTTCTGCGTCGCAAATCTATTCTGTCGTCTCCGAATACTAACTAAATTGCTTTTTTTTTTGTCTCATTGCAGGTTGAAGCACATATGGAACCACTAACCATGTTTCTTGCAGGTTTTCATGTTGCTAAAAAATGAACTTGAATGTTTAACCATTTGTCTTCGAATGCATGTTGCTAAAAAATGAACTTGAATGGTTAAACACATTTTTCATTGAATGAATGTTGTTCAAAACACACTCTTGAATGTCATGGATTAAAATCAACTTTCCTTGGAATGCATGCTTAAAACAACAAATCCAATCTTGAATGCCAAGGATCAATTAACCATTGCAATATCAAACATTTCATTTGGAGCTTCTAAAATTGAACAAAACAAATCTCTTTTCCACATGCAATCTAGGTAAAGTTTGATTTTTGGACATTTAAGAAACTTTGTTAAGTTAAAATACAAATTTACAAAAATCAATTTGAGTAGTTCCTTGGACTCACCTCTTTTCTAATCACCCATCAAATATTAACCATTGGTTGCAATCTCAGCGCCATTTATGGGGATGGGTCTACTTGAAAAAGGTGTTAAATGTTTCACAATCTAACTCACTCACTTGGTCTTTGAACGTTTGCTTTAACTTTATCAAAATTCTTAAATGGCCAAAACTCTAGATTAAATCGATCACACTTCAAGTTTGGGCACTAAAATTGAACAACAACTGACGTGGAGAGCCTTCGAGCACGCGCTTCAAATTGAATCTCACACACTTTTGTTTTGGGCTTAAAACAAACTCATACTCAATCTTGAATGCCTTAAAGAAAATTAATCGATACTTGACGTGGAGGGCCTCCGGGCGTGCGAGTTTTCTTTTGTTGACCCTAACTCTTCTTATTGTTTGCATTCTTCGATCGATTTACTTTTGTTGGCGCTTCAAGTTGGAATTGAACATTGTCTCTTAAACATGAGTGCTTGCAAAGTCTAGATTAGCACACATAAGAGTCAGTTGGTAAAAGAACAAGCGTGTTTTTTAGCCCAAGGTCATCCAAGTCTTCTCTCCCCTTGTCATCTTTCGAGGCCATCTTGGGTGCATAAGATTAGGATCCAAAACCTTGTTTCTTTTTAGGAAGCCTGCTTGGGGATTTCATCACCCCTTGGACGACCTCAACTCCAGCGTTCTGGTGGAGTATAAGAATCGGGAGGTGAATCGAAAGACACCTCTCTTGGGATCAAGATTTTGTCATTCGGGCTAAGCCTCAAGGAACTTTATACCCTTGAGAAGTGAAAGAGGAGAAGTGGGTTACCGCTCCTCTCGGCTGTGTGACATCCTTTTGGTCTCATCTACGGATTTGGGCCTCACGTACCTTGCGTATATCGAGGACTCCCTAGCTAAACCAACTGTCAGGCTTGCAGAAAACCATCTAGGATGTTAATGTGTTTGGAGTGACTGATCGAAACATTTGTAGAACATACACACTCCTCGGCGCAAGTATCACATTCTGAGAACCACAAACTTCTATCTGGGTGTTCCTATCTATTGCTTGTTTTTATTTTACTTGTTGAATGAATGTTTGCCAAACTTGGTCAATCCTATCTTAGGGCACACTTAGCGTAGTCACTGCCTATTTTAGAAGTTTAACAGGTTGAAGCAAAACAACTAGAATCTCCCAAAGCCAAGCAAATTTAGGAATTTATGTTGGAACAACCCAAACCCAAACAGAAGTTTCACAAGGTCAAACTCAAGCC
Source organism: Cupressus sempervirens (assembly GCA_028749045.1). NCBI lineage: Eukaryota > Viridiplantae > Streptophyta > Pinopsida > Cupressales > Cupressaceae > Cupressus > Cupressus sempervirens. The sequence continues at coordinate 377,575,293 of CM053785.1, forward strand.
ATCTCTAGCATACCAAGAACTTTCAGCCAAGAGAAAAGAAATAACACCAAGCCCACGAATTGCCAAACACCACAAAGCAGAGGACAAAGCTATCAACGAAGCACTTCAAGAGGCCTGGTTAGAGCGCACCATCAAATTTAGCCAACGTCCAAGAGTTAATCCTGCTTATGCCTTACCAACTAGGCATGATTTCTATGATTAGACACCCTTGTTTCTCTACATCTTCTTGGATAAGCTTCACTTTAGAGTCATCTTTGTAGAAAAGCCAGCCATCTTAGGTTATCCCCTTAAGCATTATTAGCTCATCCATCTCATTTAGAATTAAACCATCTAGCCAGCAATCCAAAATCTGCACATCTAAGCTTTCAAAATTGTTGTCACCTTGCTAAAAGTTTGCCATTCCTAAAATCTTCCAAATCCACCAATCTCACCAAGGTTATCCCTTTAACAGAGCTTTGTCTAGGCTAATCTAGCTTTGTCACTTGTTATCCCTCATCACCTTGAGCTAAAGGTTGGGATCCACAAGTGGTCAATCTCATGTTCTTCCTAAAGGATCATCAGTCTATCCTTAAGTTGACACAATCACCACCAAGCTTGCACATAGGAAAGCAGACCTTTTGTGCTTTGACAACATATCTTTTAAGTTAGAATCCCCAACCCAATCCTCCTTAGGTTTTGTCATATAGCTTTGCCTCAACCTAGGAAATCATTTGCATAGAGAAGCCTTCCCCCTTTTGCATCCATCAGCATTATTGCATCTTATCCCTAGGAGCATTTTTCATGCCACCTGTCACTCGCTTAGCCAAGAAGAAAGAAACAATGGAGCCCTATCATTTGGATCGAACAGCCTCACCCCCCTTGAGCACTCAGCCATCCTTCAGCCCAGAGCAAGCTATGCCATCACCTACTGACATTGAAGCTTTCATGAACCAACCAGGAAATGCAGTATTGGTAAACGCCATTATAGACAAAAACAAAGAGACAATCATGGCTAATTTTTGAAGGGAAAATGTAGGAACCTTTGACTTTGGAAGACCCCCTCTATTATCAGATCCATCTCACCCATTGTTTGGGAAGCTGCCACCACCCATAGGCTCTTATAATCCAAATTATCCTCAATATATTCCAAAAGAAGAGCCTCCAGCCAATCCATATGACCCAACAGACCCAAACATACCATCATCCACCCAAGTTGAAATCTCCATGCCACAAGCCAACCCAACCACCACCACTCCATCCTTGGTTCATACCTCTCCGCTCCAAACCCCCTTTACCCAAAACACCTCACCGTTCACCCCCTTCACTATTGCTGCTGCTCCCCAACCCAGCCTTCCAAATCCACCCATCTCCCAAATCAGTGCTAGCATCTTTGGCCAACCTCAGCAATATACAACAGGGATGCCACCCATGGGGAAAAGTAATCAACCTTTCATCGCCCCCAGCTTGTTCACCACAGCCCAAAGCACAATCCCATCATTTCCATTAGGTCTTGGGAGCTCAATACCATCAGCCACAAATCCAAAAGCTACTACCTTCACTCCACAAATCTATCAAATCCCACAAGCTATTGCCAATCTTCTACCAAGCTCCCAAGTGACCCCAGCTCCCGCCACCACTCTACCAAGCTTCCAAATCCAGCCACCAAGCTATCAAAACCCATCAATTCCATTCCCAAGCTTTCAATTCCCACCACCTCCACCACCAACTAATCCATTACCTCCTATTACCAACTACTTTTCAATGCCACTTCTAGGAGGTAATCCACCACCCCAGCCAACCACTAATTATTTGCAGATACCATCCCAAATGAGGGCACAACCCACATATATTGGTCAAACCCCACAAGCCCCCCGATCCTTTTCCCAAGCCTCACAACCATCTTATACCTTACCTCCACAAAGCAATCCATTTATCCCACAGCCAGCTTATGTTCCTCAATCCCAACCTCAAATCCCATATCAACAGCAAGCCTCGATGCAGCAATATGCGCCACCTCCCCCTCAACAACCCGTCATCCACCATGCATCTGCCCAAACAATGTACAATCCCTATCAGCAAATCCCTCACAGCCATCCATATTCAATGGCCCCATCTAGCACATACCTACCTCAAGGCACTCCTACATTGGGGGCACCCCAGCCATCACCTATCAATTCAGAATGGGAGCAAATGAAGACAGCTCTGAAAGCCATCCAAGAAGGGAATGATCCAAAGACATTCAAGTTTGAGAATGTGTGTCCTTACCCATTTGACAGAGCCATTACCACGACACCATTTCCCAAACACTTTGAGGTACCTAAATTTGACAAATTCAGAGGAAAAGGAGACCCTGTCACACACATCAAAGAATTTTACATGCATTGCCAGGACGTGGCATACAATGATGTCTTCCTCTTGCGCCTTTTTCCCAAAATCTTGGCTGGACCAGCTCTTGAATGGTTTTATAGAATCCCCTATGGCACAATTAAAAACTTTGTTGAATTATCTGAGGCATTTGTAGCCCAATATGCCCATCTTGTTGAAATAGAGCTATCAATAGTTGATCTTGTCTGCACCAAGCAAAAAGGTGGAGAAAGCCTTGCCGAATACCTGCAAAGATGGCAAACCCTTACCACCCGCATATCCTGCACCTTGCCAGAACGCCATGTGGTGAAAATGTTTATTGATAATGCACATCCCAGCTTGGCTCACCACATGACCATGAACTGTTTGCAGACCTATAAGGATATCAAAGAGAAAGGAATGATCCTTGAGCAAGGACTCATCAAAGATGGTGTGGTAAAGATTTACAAAGAGGCCAACCAAAATCAATCACACTCCAATGACAAGTCTAGGTATTGGAACAAAAACAAGCATGTTGCAACAAATGGGGTTACTGATACCAGACATGTGAATATTGTTGGTCCTTCTCAAAACCAGTCTAACCCACCATATCAAACAAACAACCAACAAGCTATCAATTACCAACAACGAAATAACTAAAGCTATCAAAACCACAATACAAGACCCAACTTTCAAGGGTCTAACAATCAAGCTAACGCCATCAATGTAGCTGCAGGGCAAAAGCCCAGATTCCAACCTGCACCTAGAAACTATACACCCCTTGGTGAGCCATTGGATGTTATTTTTGAGAAATTGGCTAAGGAAAACCTCATCAAATTTCCTCCTACCCAGCAAATTGATCCAAGCCAATCCAAAGCTACATGGTACAAGGACAATGAGTATTGCAAGTTCCATAGGGTAAACGGTCACACCACCCTTAGATGCATGAAACTGAAAGACTATGTGCAGGACCTCATTGATCAGAAGGAAATCATTGTTGGTGCCCAAACCTCTCCCAATGCAGGCTTACAGATTTATCAAAATGTTTTTCCTCCACACAACAACCAAAATCCTGGAAAAGCACCTATCCAAAACAACACCAACAACCGCCAGCCAAACTAACAGCATGGGAAGAACAATGACCACACTTCATCCTATATAGACTATGGTAGCCTTATAGGTTGTATATATGAGAAAGAGCCTTCTATCAATGTTATCAATATCCAAGGACTAGACAATGAGTGTGCGGTCACCACTCGAAGAGCGCAATTTAACATCGCAGGCCCACCAGTTTCATCAACACCATCAGCTCCATCAAAAAGTTGGTACAATATCTTGGAACACCTTAGGAACATGCCAGCCCAAATATCCATTTTAGACCTTCTCCGCACTAGTCCTGTGTACAAAGACATCCTTGACAGTGCTCTCATAGAGTCCCGTGTCCCTTCTGATATCAATGCTACTGATTTTCGTAATCTTGTTGGACACCTTTCATCCTCATGTGCCCTATCTTTCAAACCCATCGACATACCCGCAGTTGAGCCAGATCACACCCTTCCGCTTCGCATAGCCATCATGGTATCCAATTTTGCCGTGAAAAGAGTAATGATAGATAATGGATCAGCCTTGAACATTTGCACCCTAAAATTCATAAAACAAGCTGGGTATACTAAGGCAGATATGATCAGTGAGGTTATCACCATCAAAGCTTATGACAACTTGGAAAGGACCACAGAAGGGACTATTTTGCTACCAATCAAGGTTGGGCCAGTCATCCAAGAGACAGTTTGCCATGTTGTTGATCTAAACCTACCATTTAACATCCTCCTCAGTCACCCATGGATTCATGCTATGAAGGCCGTTCCATCCACCTACCATCAGTGCATCAAATTTTTGCATCAGGGCACTGAGGTAACCATCCATGCCGATCCAGAACCCTTTGCTTACTGCAATGCGATTGAAGCTTCATATACAAACCATTGCCCTGGAATAGACATCGGCACATCCATCACCAGCTCATCCCACACTTGTAATGACGCAAAAACCATCCTCACCTCCACCTTATCTACTGTAAAGATCAACAACAAAGGTTGTGGAGAATATAGTCTATCAAATGCATTTGTTGTCGAAATAATCCCACTTGATCCACATACCCATGGACGACCGACATATCAAAAAGCTAGGGAGATTCCACCTCCTCGATACAAATAGTTTGGCCCAACCACCTTTGTGTCCTCAAAAACCCCTCTTCATGAGGAGCTCACTCCAGATATCAACAATTGGTTACATAAGGATGCACCTCCAAGAAATCAAGCACGCCTTGATCACTTTAGCCAAAAGTATCCCCAACAACATAAGCTCATCACTGAAAAGTGGAACTATCAAGGAGGTGGACTAGGACCAGAAGAAAGGGGCATGCAATGTCCCATCGAAGCACATAATTGGGAAACGAAGTCAGGTCTTGGCTTTGGCATACCCACAACTGGGGGCACCAACGAGAACGGTCACGCTTTTTCGAACATCCACCACGACCTTGTCGAAATCGAAGACATTCCTGAGGAAGTTGAAAAGAGAGCCTACGACGATATCCCAGACCAAATCTTCCTCGGAGACTCTGTTCTCCGAGAACTATCCATCCATCTCATTGACCTACCACTTGCTCATCCACAACTCATAGATTGGGACCAACCAAGTGTCATACATATTGATGAGTTCGCATCAGAGGAAGCGCTTCTAAGATTCATGGGAGCCGAAACTCCTCATAAGAAGACAAAGCTAGATTTTGCCTACATCTACAAGCTAGATCCCAAGGGGTATTTTGGAGAAAATCCCCAACCTAGTTTCGATACACCCAAAACTGAAACTAAGGTAAATCTGGGACTAGCTAAGGCAGCGAAGAGAACCCCTCAGCAAGAAAATCCAGAGCCACAAGTAGAGCATGAGGATTTAGTATTGCCTCCTCAAGATAATCAACCAGAGGTGTCTTCTATTCTAATAGAGGATACTAGAGAAGTCAACATTGGTTCCTCAGAGATCCCTAGAATTGTTCACATTGTTGCATCCCTATCACAAGACCAAGCTGACCTCCTCTTTGAGGTTTTATGAGAGAACATTGGCCAATTTGCATGGTCATATTAGGACATGCCAGGACTTGATCCAAAGCTTGTAGTTCATCATCTTGCAGTTGATCCAAAGATCAAGCCCGTCAGACAAAAGCTTAGAAAAATGCACCCCAAGGTGGCATTACTAGTCAAAGTTAAACTAGAAAGAATGTTAGCTGCTAAGGTTATCCGACCTATCGACTACTCAGAGTGGATCTCCAACATGGTCCTTGTCACTAAGCCTTCCGGTGACATCAGAATCTGCACTGATTTTAGAGATCTAAACAAAGCTTGTCCAAAGGATGATTTTCCCTTGCCCAACATAGATATGATTGTAGATCTTACAGCTGGACATGAAATCCTGTCCCTTATGGATGGATTTTCTGGGTATAATCAGATCAATATTGCAGAAGAGGATCAGCATAAGACAGCATTCACTACCCCCTTGGGAACCTTTTGCTACACCATGATGCCTTTTGGCCTAAAGAATGCTGGGGCTACCTATCAAAGAGCTATGATAGCCATTTTCCATGATCTTATCCATAGCATTTTGGAAGATTATGTGGATGATATCCTAGTCAAATCTCACACCTTCATGGATCATCTTGTTGACCTAGAGAAAGTATTTGATAGGTTGGCCCAATATCATCTCATGCTAAATCCCAAGAAGTGTGTCTTTGGGGTCACATCTGGCAAGCTTCTAGGCTTCATAGTTTCTAAACGAGGTATAGAGATCGACCCCAAAAAGGTCAAGGCTATCTTAGACATGCCTCCTCCCTAGACACTGCGACAGTTTCACTCTCTTCAGGGAAAACTTCAATCTGTCTGGCGCTTCATCTCCCAACTTGCAGATAAGTGTACACCATTTTCACACTTGCTAAAGAAGAATGAGAGCTTCAAGTGGGATCTTTTATGTTAGTGCAGCTTCGATCAGCTCAAGCAGTATCTCACCAATCCCCCTATCTTGGTTCCACCAGTTCCTGGTCGTCCCTTGATCTTGTATATATCAGCAACACCTACTGCTCTGGGGGCACTTCTAGCACAACATGATGATTATAACAGAGAGAGAGCCATCTACTATATCAGTAGAACCTTAGTTGGTTATGAACTCAATTACACTCCTATGGAAAAAGCATGTTTGGCAGTTGTTTTCTCAACTCAAAAGCTTCGCCACTACATGCTAAGTCATACCATCCAACTAGTCTCTAAGATTGATCCTCTCAAGTATATGCTCTCTAGAACATCACTCATAGGTCGGCTAGCAAAGTGGGTTATGCTACTAAGTGAGTTTGACATCTAGTATGTGGATAGAAAGGCAATCAAAGGGCAAGCTATATCAGATCACCTAGTTGATGCACCTCTAGTAGATGCATATCCTTTGCTCACAGAATTCCCAGATGAGCATATCTGCCTAATTGAAGAACAACCCCCATGGAAGCTTTATTTTGATGGCTCATACACATCTCATGGATCAGGGGCAGGAATATTATTAGTTACACCTCAGGGAGATTATGTTCCAAAAGCCTTCAAGCTACAATTCCCTAGCACCAACAATATTGCAGAATATGAAGCTCTTGTAGCAGGATTAAAGATAGTTGCAGAATGGAATATCACTGAGTTAGAAATCTTTGGCGATTCCCAGCTCATCATCAAACAAGTCTTAAATGAATATCAAACCAAAGATGAAAAGGTATTACCCTACAAAGAGCTAGTTGATCAGCTGACCCAGCATTTTACAAAGCTTCAGTTTACACAAGTGCCTCAAATGCAGAATAAGGCAGCAGATGCCATGGCCACTATCGGCTCGCTCTTGGAAATTCCCCAAGAAGCTACGCAATATGAGTTTTTAGTTGAGCAGCTCCTCACACCTGCCTATGCGAATGAGGATTCAAACCGTGTTTGTATCTTGGTTGGTCCCCAATCCCCTTGGTACCATGAAATTCACGCTTACCTTAACGATGGTATCATATCCCCTCACCTCACACGCACCCAACGCCAGAACCTTATTCGAAAATCATCCCGCTATGTTATCATAGCCAATACCCTATATCGTCGGGGTTATCATGATACCCTCTCTCGATGTTTAGATGAAAATGAGACCGCGATGGCATTAAAAGAAGTACATTCTGGACTTTGCGGTGCCCACACGAGTGGTATTGTCCTAGCATGACAAATCCTTAGAGCAGGCTACTATTGGCCTACCATTGAAGAAGACTCTTGTGACTTTGTCAGAAAGTGTCTCCCATGTCAGCAGCATGCAAATCTTGTGCACGCTCCAGCATAGGATCTACAGCCTATTGCACCACCTTGGCCTTTCGCTTGTTGGGGCCTTGATTTAGTTGGAACTATCACCCCTCTCTCATCTGATGGACATAAATGGATAATAATAGCTACAGACTATTTCACTAAGTGGGTGGAAGCAGTCCCCCTAGTCTCAGCTACAGGAGTTCAAGTCTCCAAATTCATCTTGTACCACATTGTTTGCCGCTTCGGCATCCCATCCACCATCTTCACTGACCACGGAGGTAACTTTGAAAATGTCAACATGGAAGAATTATGCACTTCCCTCCGCATCCATCACTGCTTTTCTAGCCCATATTTCCCACAAGGTAACGGCCAGGCAGAGGCAACTAATAAAACCCTCCTCAAAATCCTAAAGAAAGTTGTCAATGATTTCGGCTGTGATTGGCACCTTCAAATAAATCCAGCTCTATGGGCCTATCGAACTTCCTTTCGTACATCCACAGGCACAACTCCATACTCCCTAGTCTATGGTTCCGAAGCGGTATTACCTATAGAAGTTGAACTTCCCTCCCTACGCATATCTTTGCGAGGGAAAATCTTAGATGAAAAATACAGAGTAGCTCGACTCACCCAGCTAGATCTCTTAGACAAGAAGAGACAACAAGCTTATGACCATCTCACAGTCTACCAAACTCGTCTCAAAAGGAATTTCAACAAGAAGGTGCTCCCACGACACTTTCAGCCAGGTGACATGGTCCTCAAAGAAAATATGAAAGTCCAAGAAGATCGAGAAAAGAAAGGCAAGTTTGAACCTACATGGCTTGGTCCCTATGTGGTTACGGCCTCCTTTGGCTCCGGAGCCTATCAATTATCTACACTAGAAGGAGAAATCTTGAATGATCCCACTAACATCATTCATCTCAAGAAGTTCTATGCTTGAAGATCCTTGGTATACCCATCTTTTGAAAAATACAAAAAAAAAAAAAAATAGTAAAGAGAAATAAGCGTCCAATGGTGAAAACTTGGCAATTCAAGCGCCTTGGATAGGTACCTTGGTGAAAACCTGGTAATTCAGGCGCCTTGTGTGCTAAAGACTAATCCATTATCTATCACTACCCTATCCCTCATCCATTCACCCACCATCCCATAAAACACCTGCTTGTTCCCTTGGTGTTCCAATCAAATATCCAAAATCTGATGGAGCTTGTCAATACCTCCTGTGCAGCTTGTAGATCTTGTACCAAAGCTTGTATTATACCTTGTAAATCTTGTACCATACCTTGTATATATCTGAATCTTGTCCAAAGCTTGTACCATATTCCAACTTGTAAATAATCTTGTATCCTAGCCTGTATCCTATCACATGCACACACAGAATCCCATTTTCCTTAAGCTTTTCAGAAACCATCTACCTATCCACCTATCAACTATTATAGACATCCCATCCTTCACAAACATTTCCATCTCACAAAAAACAAAACATGAACAAACTTGTACATTTGTAACATATCTTGGTCTGTCAGCTTGTACATCCTCTTTAGCTTAGTATCATTGTATCTATCTGGCTTTTGTGTTAGTTCATCCTTGGTCAACATCTTGCACACATCGCACACCTTGGTTAGCTATTCCAATACATCCTTTAGCTAGATCTCCTATCACCAAAGTATTATCCTTCTTAGTTTAGCTTGCCAGATGTATTACTCATCCCGATCCATTAGCTTAGGTGCTCTCCGATAGGTCCTTGCAGGATATAGCTTTCCTCATGTCTGATCCTTGTCCGTTAGTACCTCGTCCTAACCATCTCATTGGCAAACAGTTCTCTTTTGGATTTTTGCTTTTTTCTGATTTGGGATCTTCCCTTTTGGGTCTTGAAATATCTTTTCCAAGCAATCTCCTTGTTCCCTCCTCAAGGTTTCCACGATCTTCCATATTATGGTATGTTGCAAATGGAGCAATCAGAGCGTAAGGTCTTGATCAGGTCTTTTGCTTGTTTTATTTTTTTGCTTGTGGGTTACCTAGTGTCATTTCCACGCTGCTTCCTCTGGGATTCATGTGTGATACTGGGGCAATCCTTGTGTGTTTGTTTTGAGTCAGTTCGTCAGTCCTCTGGATGGTTGGTAAAAAGGCCTTGATGTTCTTGGTAACCCTGGCAATTAACCAACAGTCCTATAGCAAATCTAGTGCTCAACTACGTGGTGGTACTTCTCTTTGAAGTATCCCCCCGCTCAAAAAGCTTCAATGGATTCCCTTCATCTCCATTATCCCCCATCTATATCCTGCATCTCTCACTCCTACCCCAGCTTATGCATCAGTATCTCTTTGAATCACTCCTCACGCTTAGCTTTAGGGATTCACAATCCTAGTCTTAGGGATCCACCAATCAAATCAATCCACCAAGCCTCATCTTTCGAGATCCACAATCCTAGTCCTAGAGATCTCCAAAACCCATCTTCTGCCAATCTGACTCTTTGAAATCCTGTTGCATCAGCTTTATCATTCTATCATCCATCTCCCTACCATGGATTCCTTTTATAGCGCTCTGCTCCTCCTCCCCCCCCCAATCCTGGAAAGTCTTAAGCTTGCTTTACTGTTGTGCCCTTGATTTCCCTTCATCATTCTCCCATAGTGAGAGTTTGAGCTAATTCAGCCCCTTCTCTTTTCCAATCTTTGTCTTTGCTCATCTCAAATTCTTGTACTTTTCAAGAAGTTGTCGAGCCTCATTTCTCTCCCCGCCACCTTCTTGAGGGGGCATCATCTAAGTCTAGTCTCTCCTCTTCTTATCCAAGACTGGGGCAACCTTGTTGCTAAAACATCTTCTTTGTGTCGTCTTCATTCGAACTTCTTTGAAATAGTGTTGTCTCAACACTATGTCAAAGAGGGGCAAAATGTAGACACCTAAATTTGGTTACACTGCTTTGGTAATCTAATTTAGCCATCTCTAAAGGCATCATTAATTAAATTCTTATTTAATTAATCCTTTGCCATCCCTAGTTGATTAATTTAATTAATCCTCTATAGTCCTAATTGATAAATCAAATAATCTATTATTTATCAATTAAAATCCTATTCTTCTATCTAATTCCAAAAATCCCCATTTATTAAAATAAATCTATTTGATAAATGAAATCCTCAAATTCAAAAACCCCTAACCTATCCCTAATCCTCCATTTAGCCTAATCCACCCCATCCACCCATACTAACCAAGCTTAGCCACTAACTCACCCACCCTCATTAATGCCATCCACTTGCACATCTCTAACATCTCTAATATAATCCTAAACCCAAGCTTAATCCACCCCCTAATGTTGTCACATTCCTTAAACAAGTTTAAGACTTTCCTAATCCAAACCAAAGTCTCCCCTCAAAAAGCCCAACCACTAAGTCATGAGTGCTCTTACAAAACATAAAAGACTCTTACAAGCCCACTCATGACTCTTACACCCATCTTCCACACTCTTCCCTCTTCCACACTCATTCCTCTTACATCTCTCTTACATACTCAACCCCACTCATCATGCCTTTAACCAACCCTTTACCCTACCCTCTCACACTCATCCTCCTTGTGACAAGTGTCACCTTGCCATTGGTGCTAAACAACACAATCCATGTGCTCTCCTTTGAGTGCATCCTAGCCCTCCTTAAGCCTTCATCCATCCTTGCATCTAATCCCTCCATCCCTCTACCCCTTGGCCTATAAATTGAATCCCATCCCAAGCCATTTCATCAACAATCTTTGAGCTAAAGTTACCGTGCCCTTTTAAGAGCCAAAAGCCATACCCATACCCTTATAATGCCAAATTGAGAGCTCACAAAGCTACCAATTTGCTATTATCCATCTCCACCATTGAAGCAACTTTGAGCATTTGAGCATACATCCACATCAAAGGACACATCTACAAAATCAAGGAAGCATGGAGTGTTTCCTTTTTTGGCTTTGCATTCTTTAATTATTTCTTTTGTCTAATCTCATATGTGAATATAGTTTTAGTTTGTGAATGTTTGCTTTAATGTTAATGTTCTTTGCACACTAAGATTCTTGTTCTACAACCCTTACCTTTCACAAGACATGGAATATCATTACCAAATTTAACACAACCACCCTTGTATGGTCCAATGTCCTCAAATTTACTACTATCATTAGTCATGTGATTAGAGCAACCACTATCAATTATACATCTATCACTTTTGTTCACATAAGAAATTAGAGTAGTTTTCTCATCTTCATCAAAATCTTCTTTCATAGTAACATAGACTACCTCTCCATGATTACTTTTAGATTTAGTATCAGTTTCTTCTTCAACAATATAACAATATTTCTTACCTTTGTCCTTGTAGTCCTTATTCTTCTTGAAGTCTTGGACATCTCTTCTTATTTTGTACTTGCTCTCCTTCCTTTCATCCTCATCTTCTTTTTTAGGACACCTTGCAGCAATATGACCAACCTTGTTGTATGAAAAATAGATTATGGGAAGTGTACCTTTGTGTTTTCCTTTGCCTCTTCCAAATCTCCTAGCTATCAGTGCTTCAAGTTCATCAAGTTCATCATCAAAGGCATCACTGTCACTTTTCACATGTTTTTCTTTTCCTTTCTTGCTAAGAATTAGTTTTGATTTAAAAGAAGATTCAATAGTACCATGAGTGTAGTTATCTAATTTAGACATCTCAAAAGTAGTAAGCCTACCAATTACACCTTCCAAGGTTGGGGCATACCTAGTTTACATCTCAGTTCTAGCATTGCAAAAACCCTGATAGCATAGATAGGAAGTAGAGTTCTCAATACCTTTCTAATTATTGTTTCATCTTCAATCTTTACTTTATCTCCTCTAATAGCATTAACAACCTCTTTGATTCTTGCACAATATTATACTATGTTCTCACCTTCTATCATTCTCATTTCATCAAACTTACCTCTCAAACTTCATGATTTGCCTCTTAAGACATTATCATCTCCTCCATAGATGGTCTTCACTTTATCCCACATTTCCTTTGAATTCTTACACTTGTTTAGATCATCAAACTCATCATAGGTTAGGGCTAAAGCAATCTCCAACATTGACTGATTGTGTTCTTATTTTTCTTTCAGTTGTTGAACACTCAAAGGGACTGTTGTTATGTCCACATATGCATTTTCTAGTAAAATCCAATGCAACATCACCAATACTAGCTATATATAGCCTCATCAACTTTTTCCATGCAAGAAAAGTTTATTTGTTCAACTTTGGTACCTCCCTTTTGTATGCCATGATCCTTAGCTTTAAGTACCTTCAAACTTTTCTCTACAAGAACCAATGCCCTGATACCAATTATTAGAATATTAAGAATGATTGAGAGGGGGGGATTAGTTATCCAAGTTCTAGATGTACCAATAAAACAAACAAATACTTAAATAACTTAAGATCTTTATCATTTCATTGCTCAGTCTCTATTGTAGAATTTTAGTAACATTAGCTAGTTGTTCATTGTTCTAGAAATAACAAACTTGCAAATGTAAACATTGATTAGTAAAACATCATATAAACATCCACATAAGATTGATGCTAGGATTTAATGTGGAAATCCAATTTGGAAAAAACCACCAACAACATGTCACCAATTTTCACTTTCTGACTTCTTAGGAGCCAACCATGTTAAAGATTATAAAACACACTATTAAATGTGACCTTGACAAAGGATTTAATCACCCTATTAGGAGTGGCCTTCTTAGAGGACTTTAGAACATTCCATTAGAATGTTACCTAGTTAAAGGATTTACATAGACTATTAAGTCAACCTTGATTAAAGGATTTCAAATATTGTTCACAATGGTTAGAAAGTAACAACAGGTTTGATCTATTGAGTACAACTCACTTTACATGTACAAATCTCTATTCAAATCTCATGTATTTATTTAGTGTCTAGTCTCCATTGTCATCTCAATATTTGATTCACTTGGAAACCCTTCAAGCAATCACACTTCACTTCTTTTCAACTCAATTGAGCCTTCTACTTAGAATCGATGGTCAACAACATTAGTAACAACTCCAACTCCCTAGAAATTCTTCACTTGCACATAGCCTCTTTTTATATATATCTAAAGTTCACATATGTACCTCCTTAAAAATAGGTAGTTCTAATCTTTCTCTACGTAAACACCACCATAGATCCTAGATTTTATGATTCGATCCATCAAATACAATTAATTTGATCACCATTTTGTTTATCTCTTCTTTTCTAGAAACTTCTCTTAGAATCCATCTCTCAAGTCATTTACCTAATCCTCTCCTAAAATTAAATGATCCAACTCATTGATCCTTATCTTCAACATGCTTTCCATATCCCAAGAAATCAACTTAGTTGGCTGGAAATTATGATTCCTCATAAATACTTAAAAGTTTTTTCCTTGGCCAACACAATGTTTTGACACTCGGTCACTATAAAACTTATTTCTTAGCACAGACACTATCACTCGGTCAATACTGATGCTTGGTCAACACTAACTTTGCTCGGCACTTACTATGGCTTGGTTGACACTAGCATCACTCGACATATACATCAAAATTCTTTAGTCTTCTACTTTGTAACTCGGTTAAGCCTACACATTTGATCTATCTTTGTTCACACTTTCAAGACTTGAATATTATTGTCGTTTCCTCTTGTAATATGATTTAAACAATCAACACATCTTGTCAAAGTCTAATTGATCAAGTGTCCACACATAGTTTCCTTTTCATAACTTAACCTTTCCTCTAGGTGCCTTTGTTATGAATAACTTCTCAAATTGTCTTCATCAATCAAATAGATATGACACTTAGATTAGATAGAAAATTGTCTAGCCAATAGGTTTGACATCAATGATAACATAACAATTATTTCAATTGTAGTTTCCAATAGTTTAGTACATTTATGTGTGTCCTCAATGTAATTATTTTGTGATTTGGAGACCCACGTGTATTTTTTGTTGATTGATAGTTGATACTATTAGTGTTCTTAAGGCTCAATATAATGACATTTTGATGCAATACAAGGCGTATGTATCCCCAAAAGGGATGACAAATCCCCTATAAAACAAAAAATACAAAACAAGTAGACTAGACACAATGAAACAAACTCTCTTTACTAGAAACATACCTTGAATTACATCAAAGAAACCATATACATGTTGGATTGTAAGACCTTCCCTGTTATGGCCAATTTATTCTAGATTACAGGCTAAACTCACTACTCTTGAGATATATTCTTTATACATAACTCCTTCATAATACTAATATCCTTCTAAGACTCAATGACACTACATATACAACCATCAAGACATACAGGTCATCTTTGAGTTGACAATCTCTAATAATAGGAAACATGTTATACAATATAAGGCAGACCCTCAATGAATTAATGGCCAAATATATAATACATCATATAACATTATGTGGCCTAAAATATAAGTCCATACATTAACTATATATTTATATCCAAGAGCGCATACACTAACTCTTAAATATAGAGCCTTGTTGAATTAAATATCAAGCATTGTATGAAGAGCAACATAAGAAACTAGCACTGAAGAAGATGAAGCATAACTCCCACCTAATGTAACATTAAATTATGCATACTTAGAATGATGATACATGATAGGTCCACAATATGAATCCAAGCTCATGGAATTTGGAAAGGACACACAAATGTTCATCAAAATAAATTGTCATACATATTACGAGAAAACATAAAACAAACAATTTTTTTTTGGGGATGCAAGATTGCCAATAGCCTAAGGATGCTTCTGTATCAGACATCCAAGGTTAAAAATTATGTTCCATAAGAACTTGTTGAATTGTCATTTTGCATAATACTGAAGAGATCATTTTGAATTCCTCTCTTGCAAATTTGATCAAGGATCAACTCCAAGGTTCTAGGTGAGTTTTTCAACTGACTAGGTAACTCAATTGAAGATAAATGTGTATGTTCACAAGGAGGCCTTTTCCAATTTGAACGAATCTTACACACCCTGTTTTTGTTTGAAACATAACCATAAAAGAGATATATTTTGTATTTTCTATTTATGATGAATGTAGGTTATCAATGCAACTATATGAATTCCTATTTTAACCAAGTGTTTGAAAATAAAATAACAAAGATAGAGTAACGAGAAATTAAAACAAATAACTGAAAAGGAAATTCCTAATAGACATAAGTCAATAGTAACAACACATCTATGAATTAAATTATCAAAAGGATTGAGTAGGAAACTAATGAAATTAGGGGCAACATTGCCTCAACTCCATTGATACAATCATTGAAGGGAACTTGAATAATAACTGAAAGATATTTCACATTTCATCATATCACAACTCATGCAAGAAAAAATACTAGGTAAGAACAAAGACGATACTTTCTCCAATTTGTCACAACAACAAAATTCATTAACACAAGACAAACACTAGAACTAAAACATCACACAATTATAACAACATAATAAAACCATTAGCTCCATTATAATT
This sequence comes from Cupressus sempervirens, assembly GCA_028749045.1. Lineage (NCBI taxonomy): Eukaryota > Viridiplantae > Streptophyta > Pinopsida > Cupressales > Cupressaceae > Cupressus > Cupressus sempervirens. Next base: position 377,591,431 of record CM053785.1, read on the forward strand.
CATGAACATGTATTCACAAAAATAACACACTCTGGCAAGAATAATTACACTCAGAATGAGAGTGCCAATAACATATATTATTATATCAAAAAAATAGCCTTGAGTACATATTACATCCATATATTTATAAGAAATCATCTCCTGGCATTGTGTTAAGAGTGAGAGCTCTTTAAATGCAAACATATGCTAAAAACTAATAAAATAAATATAATTATATACAAAATGACTCTCTAAATGGTGCTAAGTAGGTCTTCGCCCTTGTTTATATCCATTAATGGGTGCATGAGCCTTTACATGACACAAAATAATGAAAGAATCAATGTAAGAAGAAATAAGTTGTAAGATGATTTGGAAGTCTCTGGAAGTTCTAAAAATGGAAGCTCAACCTTCTTTAGGCATTTCGAGGAGTTGAAATATCATCAAAATTCATTTTTGGTGCATGGAATGCTCTAAAATAGCAACTAGAAGTTAACTTTCAGCACACTACTTCTTTTTCAAAACTATCGGCATACCTCTGTGAAAAGTGCACCTATTCACCTTGGTGACAGGTTCCAAAAAACCAAAAAATCTTCCAAGTGTCAAAACTAAATTTCCAGCCTCTGGGTTTTCTTCCCCTTCATGCCAAAACAAAATCTAGATGTTTAATCTTGAATTTTTCTATTATCTCCACCACTTCATTAGCTTCTAGTAAATATAAAGGATCATACTTATTCTTGACTAACTACCAATAGTTGATAACTTCTATTCTCATTTCTGCAAAATCCTCAAGCTTGGTGTCCAATTCCAATAATGCTTCTTCAGTTTTGAATGCTTGTCTTATGTCATCCTCCAAGGAAGCATCTTCAAAAGTTCCTCTAAATTTTTGGACTACCGATGGCACTACAAAAAGCTTGGTCTTTCATTCATCCTCAAAAATCTCAAGGCTAGTGACGGTATAGTACCTTTCCACTTCCAAAATTGCTCTTGAGCTTTATTTTTTATCTCTTGGATTCCCTCATGTAATCCCTCCATTACTTTATTACTCATGGATATATCAAACTTATCTAGCTCCTCTGACACATATACCTTCGTTAGCATATGGTACCTTTGACCCTTTATTGATTTGAGTGCTTGTAGATCTTTTGTCTAGGTATGCACTTCATCCATCAACCCAAAATCTTGGCTTACAATAGAAACCAACTTCTTGGTGTGTGACTAGATATGGTGCAATAGGTTCAAATTACCCTGTATTATCTACACTCTCTTTTCCTCAACATTGTCATGTCATTACTGACATGCTTCCAAAAATAAGTCCATTTGCATCAATGCCCATTTCCTTCCTAGTGCAGCTCTAAGAGTGACCTCTAGATTTTTCAAGTCAATAGGTCCCACTACCTCATTTAGGTAGCCTCTGAGTAGTTCATTCTACTTTCAAAGTGTTATCAATTACGATTCATCCTGATTGATGTGTTGAAACACCTCCTTTAGGTCTGTAGTAATCATCACTTTGGTCATGTCCATTATGGGCTTTCCCGACATGAGCTCCTTCATTTGGTAATCTTTAGGAGTCAATTCTTTGGTGTTGGCATGAGGAGGAGGAATGGGGATATGAGCTAGAAGGTCTTGATCTTGATTCTTCATAATGAATGCAAGTGTTATGGCATCACCCTTAGGTGGCTTAGGCCTCTTTATCGCTTTGATCAATTCCTTCATTCCCTTCTCTTTTGTCAACTCTAACTACTTCTTCTATCAAAATGTGACTTCCCTCTTTAGCCATGATGATGTGGTCCCCTATTACTTGTCTCCAGAGTCTTCTCATGTCAAGGAGGATCTTTGGAAGGAGCTTGTGTTCTTTGTTGGGCTAAGGATCCAGCCTCTATATCTCAGGGATTTCATTGAGTTTCTTCTATCTTCCCCTCTTCAAATACTTCATTGGCATGAAGTTGTTGGTATTCTCCTTCCTTCGTTTCCTAAATTTCTTGTTCCACTTGTATTTTCAAAGGAGGTGGAGCTACTAACCCTTTATCTAAAATGATGGTTGTATCTTGTGGTGGTGGTGATGGAGTTCTTAGAGGTCCTTGAGGTAGAGGAGGCAATTAATTCCAATCCTCTCCTAATGGCTCACTCGTCAGAGTATCTCTTATCTTCTCACCCAACATCTCAGTACCCACTAGCATAAAATAAAAGTCTGAGAGGTCGAAGACATCAGTCCCTTCACCCTCCATCTCTACTATCCACTTTTGATGTTCATCTTATGAAGTTTCTATTTGGATAGGCTCTTTTGGAGTGGATGAAGGTTTCTAAGTAGAGCTTCTCCTTCTCTCTTCCTTTGTGGCTTTGGTCGAGCAAGCTCTCTAGCTTGAGAGGACAAATTATATATGTTCCCCTTATTCCTAATCCTCTACTTCAAGAATGGTCTCTAGAACCTGTGGGGAGGGAGTACTTTTCATCTTTAATATCCTTCTTTAGACACCCTCCATAGTTGTTTCTATTCTTGCCCTCTTTGGCACTGAAGGGGGGCTTCTTCCTCTAAAGTTCTTGATGTGGGACCCCTTGTTCGTCTAGTTGTTCCTCCTCATGTTTCTCTAGTTGTGCTTGCTTTGGAGGTTTCTCTTGCTCAACTTAAGGCTAATTTTTTGGTTATAGCTCTTATTGAGCTGGTGTTGTTTGGGCCTCAATTGCTTGTTTCTTCACCCTAGGGGCTTTCCTTTTCCTCTTTTTTCCCTTATCCACCTCAATTTATACTCAACCTCCCAATCATTTTGATGCACTATTTTTTACCTTAATAGTGATTGAGTGGGGTAGGTTGGTATGGTGACCTTAGCACCTTTTATTTTCTAAGGCTTAGTTGTGGCTTGGAGAGGTATGGTCTAGGGAACTAGATCCATCCAAAATGGATTTTGAATCCATTCCCTTGTCATCTTGACCACATGTCTGGCCTGATGATCTATGTCATCATTTTCCTCGTGCCTTATATCTACATTCATAATTGGTTTTTCATAGATTTTATCTCTATTATACAAAGGATCCATGACTTTTGGGGCATCATTCTCTACGACCTTTAGAGGAATCTTCACTTTAAGCACATTCTCTGCTAGGAATAGACTCATCCTACAATAGTCCCTTATATAGACATCATAGTCATCTATTGTGTTCATTCAATGATCACTACATGAATAAACTCTTTTCCTGCAAGATGTTGGGCCATCCCAAGGTTGTCAAAATATGGGCAAGGAGAGTTATATTCTTCCAAGGGATACTGATCCCATTTGAATCAATGGTAGCAATATCTTGTTTTTGATTTACCTTGAATTTTCTAATTATGATTGGCCAAACCCATGTCTTCTTATGTTGTTTCCTCACTTTGTCATAAGAAGAAGTGAGTTTTCAAGCTATCTCCACTAGTATCAGTTGATCTGAAGGGTACCTTGGGATATTTTTAGGGCACAAAAGAGTACCACCTATCCAAAGATATGTGAATGTTTTGAACTGAATGTATTAGGCTCCTACTTCAGCTGTTCTTGTTGCTGCCTCTACCAACATTTTTTTGGCATAATCTCCCTCAATGAACTTGATGATGGCAAAAATGAATCCATAATTGACAACCCTATATTCCACACTTTGTAGTGGGAGTTTCTTCTTAACTAGTTGTGCGTAGACCACATAGGGCCAAGCATTTGCATCTTGCATGCTCCCCTTCCAGTATAGCCCTAGGTAGTCATTGGTTTTGGTTGCTAATAGGTACACCATGTATGATGTCATGTAAAAGCAAGGGTCTTTCTTGACTACGACTAGTTGTTCATCCAAGTTATCACTTAGGATGGTGGTCCAATTAATGGGCATCTTTTTAGTCCTTATGGTTTCAATAAAGTGAACCATCCATCTTTGTAAGTGATCTTTTGCAGGGAGGCCCATCACTCTATTGAGGAGGAAAATCCAGTATTAGATATCATCTTTCATATATCCTCAATTCATGTCTACCTTGCCTATAATTTGGCCTAGAGGTGTCCTGTCAATAAAAAATGAGGTTTGCACTAGTTCTTTTGCCTCTTTTTCATTCTCTTTGTACCACCTTTTTGATCCATAATAAGATATATGGAGGTATTGATCTTCCCTCGAGAGGTGGAATACTTTCTCAATGTTATGAGGTTAGAGGTCTAGGACTATCTCTCCTCTATCACTCTTTACAACCTTCTCCTCCGTCATATAATTTTCTACCAACATCATTATCCATTCAAAAGATCAAACTGATGTGGGGTGTGATACAAAATTTACCAGCCCCCTCCAGATTAAGGCAAATATCATCATTTACCCCTCCTTTGGTTTGTTGCATATTGTCAAAAGGGCATTCTAGTCGATGTGACCTATTTCAGTATCTCAGATTTCTACATGTCCATCATAGAATCTAGATTTCTTAGGTGCTCCTTGGTATTTGAATGCAACTAGTTTTAGTGCCATTTTCTCTGCCATGGAAGATGATGATGATGTCATTCTATCTGCACAAAAGAAGAAAAAATTAGTCGTCTTTAAGCCAAAAGACCCAAAAGAGGACTCTAAAGGACTCAGACTAACAAAAAAATTGAACAGAAACTAAGCCAACTAACAAAAGAGTGAATAAAACCCCCTAATAGCCAGCTTTGTGCCTTTTAGCACATCTAGTGCATCCTAGAAAGTACACTAGTGCACTCTTTTAGCCTTGGAAATGGATTAGTGTACAATTGCACAATAGTGCACATGCACACCTTGGCAAGGTGTACATAGTGTGCATGTGCACAATTGCGCACATGCACATCACTAGCTCTGTGCAAAGGGGTCTTGTTGTTTTTATCTTCTATGTTTTGGGTCCTTTGCATGTGCACACCTTATTAGAGTGCCTTAGTTTTTTTAGGTTTATGTTCTTTTTAGTTTTTTTAGTGTTTTTGGATTTTTAGTTCACAATCTCCAATAATAGGAAATACATTATATAATATAGGACAGACCCTTAATGAATTAATGACCAAATACATAATACATCATATAACCTTATGAGATCTCATATGTCAATCCACATGTTAACCAGTTGTCTAGATCCAAGAGCATGTATGCTAACTCTTATATATAGAGCCTCATTAAATTATATGCTAGACATTGTATGAAGAACAACATAGGAAATCAACACCTGAGAAGATGAAGCATAAATCCCACCAAATATAATATTGGATTATGTGTACTTAGGATGATGATACATGATAGGTCCACAATATATATCCAAGCTCATAGAATCTAGAAAAGACACACAAAAGTTCGCCAAATCAAATTATCAAATAGATAACTAGAAAATAGAAAACAAACAAATATCCTTTTGGGGATGCAATATTGCCAACAATCCAAGGATTCTCCTACATCATGTTCATGATTTTCAAGGGATCTAAATTAATGTGTATGTTATTGTGGTAATTCACAATACTTGCGGATGTTTCTAACTCACGCTTTTATTATATTTCTTATTTGCATTGATTGTGGTGCTCACAATTGAATATTTATGTTGGTAGTTCATATTTTTAATGTTCTTGGTTGACATGATGATTGTAATGTGTTGTGGATGAGTGAGGAATAATTCTTGGAGGTGTTTTATGTTTGAGGCGTATGACTTTGGTCTATGATATATTAGATGACATTTCTTGATTGACATTTAATATTATAATAAGCATGGCTCTAATTTTATAATTGGGTGGTGAAGACAACCTTAAGGATATGTTCATGATTTGTATAGATTCATATAATATTCATGTGTGGATCGTGTGTGGTGTAGAGGTGTGAATTAAAGAGATGTGAATGTGTTGAATTTTTATATCATTTGAAGTGGTGATTTGGTGTGGAAATGAAAGTTGAAATTTTACTTCAATGGTACTGATTCAGGCACGTTGAAGATTTTGTCATACTTTTTATGATCTACTGATGTAATCCAAATTATTGTAAGGTAGTGAGTGTTCCTTTTATAGTAAGCATTTTTTATTTGAACAGTGAGCTCTAGGAAGTGTGCCTAAATGCATGTGAATTCCCATTGTAATGCTCCCAATAGGGTATAAATAATTTTAACATAGTATATCTCATGAGTTCATCCCTGCCATGGTTTTTCGTCTAATAGAGATTCCACACACAAAAAAACTTCATATTGTGTGTTTGATATCTTTCCTTACATGTTCATTTACTAGACCTATGATTAAGGTTAAATTTTTGTAAAAATTGAGTCACCCCCTCTCCATGTCCCCACTTAGTTGTCCATTGTCGTATTTCCATCATTTTTTGTGAGATAATCTATTATCATTTTGTTTCATTCATTTGCCTCTATTTCCCTAAGGGCAAGATCTCTTTTTCAATCAGTATTACAACTATGGAGGTGGGAACATCAACAAGGGGTTTGAATTAAGTGAGATCTCATACAATAGAACATGTTTTTTCCCTTCTTTTCTTGGGCCTAGATTCAAATCTAAATGTTGTGATCGAGACAATGATACAATCAGATAGAGTAGATAATGTTAAATACTTTCACAATTAAAATAAATACCCCCAAATATCAAGGTGCCTAATGCCCATATCTTCTAATTTGAGTTAATATTTACATGATGACAACCCAAATACCTTTTGAGATCATTCTTGCCATTGTATTTTGCATCTAAGAACTTTATGACTCCATCATTCTGTGTCTTTTTCCAACCTAGTTTGGCCCTACTTTATGACATGTGTCTCTCTATAGATCATTTCTAAATATATACTTTTGTTCATCTATTGTTATCTAATTTTTTCATTCTTTATGTTGATTGATTTATTTATTTTTAAATTTAATAATGTTGAATTACATGAATAAATAGAAGTCCAAATTATCACCATTAGATTAGTCATTTTCATGCATTAGAGAAATGGCATCACTCACATAACACTAAAAGGAAACACCCGTGTGGATTTGAGTCTCCCTAATTCTCCCTTGTGGTCTAAATTCAAAGACAATGCATACATCTTATTTTCATTAAACGTTTCATACATTCATTTATAACAATATAATTTATTCTAGGCTATCATCTTAACTAAATCGTCATTTCTATGTTTTAATTTCTATTCATTCATATTGGGAAAAAATAGCATATAAATGAAATTATTATTTGGATTTTAGTAAATTTTCATTAAAATGATTTTTTTGATATCTTTTTAATGACATCAATGACAATAGCATAAATCTTACTCAAACATTGATTTGAGGTTCAAATTTCAACTACATCAATAATGTAAGTCTTAATCAAACCTAAGTTGATGCTCAAATTTCAACTCTATTTATATTTTGTTGGTGTCTAGTACTAGTGGACATTATTAGAACAATCTTAATTGTAAGGTGGTAGGGTAAATTAATAGGAAAATTAATTATGAGTTTAATGATATCTTTTTTAAGTGAACTTTATGAGAAAAAAAAATTTGCACTCTATATTATTGTGTATTAATTATATTTAGTTATATGTTTCCAAAATATTATTTATACATATTGAAATAGTGTGTTATCAACTAATAGCATTTTATTGTTGAAATAATTTGATCTAACTACTCCTATAATTTCCTTATCGTAGTGTAATAAAGCAATCTAAGACGATATTTATGTCATGCCAATTTTACTTTTTCATTGGATGAATTGGTGAGGATGGTGTCATGTAATTAAGAATCCATCTATGAATGTTGAAGTTTCTCAATACCTTTTGTGAGTAGGTTCATCCTTTTAGTGAGTTTCATTGACAAAACCCCCTTGCACTATGAAAAAAATTAGCTTCTAATTTAGATGTATGCTTAATCTTAAGATTTATATCCAATGTAGAAAGATGGAGATGTCAACATCTATGTAATCTAATAGTTCATAGAAAAATAATTTATTAATAATCAATAATAGTAATTATTATTATTATAACCACACAACTATTTTAAACTCTCTAAAGATTTTTTAAAACAATTATCAAATGTTATTTATCTATTTTTCTAGTGATTCATGTTGGGCAAAATAAGTATACAAATAAAATCATATAAATATTTTACTACATTTTCAATGCATTACTTCAAAAAAAAACTTATATGATTAAAAATGATTTAAAGTCTTAGGTAAGAGCCTATTGCACATTGATAATTTGTGAGCCTCTCATTTGTGAGGTCTTGGGTTAGAGTCTACTCGAACTTAACACATAATAATAATTAACTTCAATAAATAATAATAATTAATGTACATTATCTATTAAAATTTTAAAAATTAAAAATGATATAAAGTCTTATTCAAATATTAATTTAAAATTTAAATTTCAACTACATTATTAATCAAACATCAAGTTGATGCCTAAATGTCAACAATTTTATTTTAATTGTTGAGTTTTGTAACATTGAATGTTATTTGTGACCACCACAATAATCCTTTATTGTGACATGATAAAGTAATTAATATGAAAATGAGTAACAATTTCAACATACTTTTCAATAATATAGATTTAATGGAAAGAAGACTTAGACTAAATGTACCCATGTATTAAAATAAATTTAATTATATATTTATGTAATACTATTTTCATTTATTGAAATAATGTGTTATTATCTAATATCAATTTACTACTTCTGTGTAAAAAATCACTAGAAACAATAACAAATAATCTAATAACCTTTAATCATCACTCCAACTACAATTTGAATTATCAAATCACTTCTATGAATAAAGAACAATGTAAACATTATTAATCCAAAACTTATGTTGCTATTACTTTAATTTCTACTTATTTAAATTTATAAATAGATATATTCTAAGAACATTATCATCCAAATCATAAAAAATAAATAGAATCTTTATTTCCACTTAATACACAAACTAATCAATAAAAACATATTTTATTCTACAATTAAAATTTAATAATTATTTAATAATACATATTTTAAGTAATTTTAAATTTTAAAAATTAATAGGTATTATGTGAAATGGTGAAGGTTCAAGCATTCTACAATGAATCTCTACCTTATGTGCCCAATTTCTTGAGCCTTTCTCAACTCTTTTGCAATGGACTTATACCTTACAAAGTCCACATATTTGATCCTTCCTAACTCTTCAAGTGATTAAATATGTATGAGGTATCTCTATATTTTAGAAAAGTAACTACAATCAATAACACTACTTTGACTTTGTAAGTAAATGAATAAGCTAAATTTTAGAATCTTTGTCTTGGATTAAACATGGGATAACACTATTGGTTTCCTCGAGATAGCCATAATATTCATTTTGTTCTACATAATGTTGAATCTAGGCATTTGCAAGATCATGGTATGGAGGTAATGACCTAAAGTGGCAAAAAAAAAAAAATCAAGGTTAGTTAACTTGATGTAAAAAGGTTAAACAAGTTATCAACCTTATATCAAAAAGTTATAAGAATAGAATATTTAGGAAGTCGAATCTAGTTTCTAAATTACTATCCCTTTTCAAGAAAATATTTCATCTAATTGATGAAAACTTTGAATTTCAATACAGTAGCACAAAAAAATTGAAAAAAGAAGATAATAAGTAGGTCTATGTTTGACCACCTTAATCACAATCAAATGATGATATTTTTTAACAAGATTCTAGATATAATTAGAGGACTCATATTTAGATATTGTGTCACATATATTTTTTATTTTTTTAAAGTAAATAATTTATGGATTTTCTACTACAACTTTTTCAAAAATTGAAAACTTTCGTGTTTAACAACCTTAACTAATTCTAAATTTTTTATGAAATTTTTTTTTAAATAGTTTTCCTTGTAGTAGGCGTAGCATAGAATGTGACACATGTTTCAAATTTCAAAAAGAATATACCTTTGAAAGTTATAGTTTTTTTCAATCACTTTGTCAATCGGGACCTTAGAATTAATTCAATTAAATAATAATAATCACTTACTAAGCTCAATATTTGATAGTAATTATATTGATGGAAATATTATAATCTCTTTAAGAAACCCTTTTTATTTCATCAAATTTTGTTTAAAAAAATCATATATATTAATTAAAATTTTAACAATAAGAATTTATCATTGAAACAAGGTAATTTTAATTTGCAACTTAATCTTTCTATTTTGTGACGTGACTAGGTCCACACTCCTAGGTTAGGTCTACTTACCCAACCTTCCAAGGCTTCTCCTGAGCTTATAGGGCTATCTAATGTCTCTATTCCCAAGGGGATTGTAATGCCCCCCAAAGATCCTTGGAATAAGGATAAATATAAGCCAAGATTTAAATTTAAAAAAAAAACAAGTACGGATGCACATGACATACATACAACATACAAGGATCACAAAGATCGCAATGGAAGACTAAAAAAGCATCCAATCAGCAATGGATCTCCAAACACCACTACTGACTAAAATGACAAACTATTGAAGAATGTAAATGGTTTCGAAGCTAAAACATTTTGAATTCAATATCCAAAACCAAGGGATTCAAGAACGCCATAGAGGTTAGTCAAATCACCTTTCAAAAACTTCTGGACAAATCAAAAAGTGTTTGTTGTCTGCCTAAACAAGTTTTTCCAAAGACCCAGGCGACACTTTCATGCAGCGTTGTGTGACACTTTCTTGTACCATGCGACCTTTCTCAAGAGGTTGTGTGATACTTTTACGGTCTAGGTGACACTTCTCCAAAGGGCGTGTGATACTTTATAAGTATCGTACGATGGTTTCTCAATAGGTGTGTGATACTTTAAAGTATCACACAATAGTTTTCCTATGGGCGTGCAATACTTTCTAGTATTGCACGATTTTTCTTCTTTGGGCATGCAATACTTTATAAGTATCACCTAATGTTGATACATTATTTCCCAAGAAAAGAAAGAAATGCTCCAAGGACAAACAAAAGGATAAAATAAGGAGTCAAAACCTCCACACTAGGGAGTACCAGATCCACAGTTGAGGCATAGACACTTGAACAATATAACTGGAAGATAGAAACTGCATCTAGCCATTTAAACATAGTAGTGAAGGAAAAGTATTAAAAGTAACATCGCAATGTAAAAAAATGAGCATAACTAAACTCATGTGTGGTTCCTCCCAACTGTAATAGCATCATGAGACCTTGAAGGTCCCAGCCATCCACCACGCGTAACATCCCAGCTACCAACTTGATAGTCAGAGCTATCTTATGAGGATGTCACTACTAAAATGTGATAAAATTATAAGAATAGGAAATCTAACATGCTAAACCAATAAGAAATAGATACTCCAAATAAGAAAATCATATCATCTAAACATATGGTAAACATCATAATAAGGGAATGTATCAAATTAATTAACATCATCTAAACATGATATCCAAGCATTCCAATGAAAGCATAAATCACAAGAAAGCATACTCTAGAACCTGAAGTACCAAGTGAATACATCCAGCAATGGTCACACTAAGACAATAGATAGTCTTTGTACACCAGTCCCCAGTAGTGGTATAGGTAGCTACGCCTCCCAACCATGTGAAACCTGTAGGTCCACTCATGTTGTGTTGATGGAGATAATGATCTAACCATAAACACACATAAAGAAAACATCCATGGCTAACACTCACGCCAGACAATAATGATGACTGAAACTAAGATCATGGGACAATGCAAGTACTACAAGTCCTAGTTAGACACTTAATAGATTACTATGTAGAGGCTGAAAACATGGAGAATCACTTGGAATCGAAAAGCCCAAGCTAGTATTGGCAGCATCAACTTCCCAATAGAAGGTGCACAATCCAACTTTTAATTATCTTAAATTTTATTACCACCCAATTTTTTATTTAGTTATCACTTAATTAAAATTTCCTCTGCCAACTCATTGTGCAATGGTCACCAAGATGCGAGATAGAAGCCCCCTTCATGGTGCTACCCTACCCTACCCATGCTCATCCAACAATGAGTGCCCATAGACATGCACCCTGCCAACCCAACCCTAAATGATCATAACTCCATTGAAGTACAAATGAGAGATTGAGCCTCACAAGTCACCTGACAAGTATACACATACGTACTCATGTGTAGTGCACCACCATCACAAAGATCATAACATAAGAATTGGATGAGAACACAAGAAAAATATCACTCAACTGAAAACAAGCTTAGGAGGACGAATGTAGTATGCATCCCAATACAACAAAAAAGAACAACAATGATCTAACTAGCATCCCAATGGATGATCTAGGTCCATGACCAACATCATGCCAAGGAAACTTAAGAAAATAGGGTGGCACACAAATTGAGGTAAAAAACCCAAAATTGGAAAACTTTGAAAATAAAACAGCTACCAGAAACAAAAGTAGAAACAAAGCTGAAACATGAAAATGAGAGAGCCCTACCTAACAACCAAAAGAGAAGAAATAAGAAATAGCACAATAAAATAAATAACCCATAGAAGATGTTGGAAATCATGACAAAGCAAGGCCTCCCCAAGTTGGATCCAATGAGACTAATCTCATGAAGATCCCATACTTGTAGCTCTCACAACAAGCAAAAACACAATCCTCCAGAAGAGGATTTTGGAAAAAGCTCTCAAAATCTCAATTTCCAAAAGTAAGAAGTGGGGAATTAATTTCCTCTTTCAATAATTATTCACTTTTCAAGTGAATAATTTATTAAGGTAAATAACTAGTTAAGCTAGTTAGTCTCTGAATCGATCCAAACAAAAACAAGTTATTCCAAGTAATTAGAATTCATCTATGGCAAAGCTACCAAAAATTAAAAATTCAATTAAATAAAGCTTGAAAAACCCAAAAATCATAGAATTTTCTTAATAGCGTTCGCGACAATAGAAACCTCTAAATGCACAAACATGTTCACAGGTCTAATCACATAATACAAATGAGTCCAAATTTATCAAATCATTGAAAGCTTTAATTTAACATTTAAATAAGATACGTCGACCATACAGAGACAACACTGGTAAAATATGAACAACTGAATCACTAACTTCATGTGTCACTGCCAGGTATATAAATCCTGCATGCTAAAACACATGATCAAGTGCAATTGCATATAACAACATAGCTGAAGAAATAAGTGCATTAAATACTAATTTAACCATTTATTCAAATATACTGAAATAATCCATTTATATCACTCACGCTTGCATAAAGCATAACAAAGCCAGAATGAAGTAAATTACCATAACATTAAATCCAACACATAAACATAATCAGAGATATGTCTACTACCAAATAATCATGTATCATCACAAAACATATTGTCATCTCAAAATGGAATCATCATGCAAATATGACAAACTGAACAACATAGTAGTCTAACATCTGTAATACTGAAATCAAGGTATAACATCTGACCCTTAGGTCATCTCAAATGTAGAAATAATAACATGAGTACAAGTATCTCTTGAATAAAAATATAATAAGGTACATATTGCATATATGAGAGGTACTATAGGATTCCTCTCTCCTATCCCCTTATACAAGACCTAATTCATCAATTTGATGTTCCACTGCTAGCCTCAAACCCAACCTAGTCTTCTGCTAAGTAATTGTTGCCATCTTTGTAAGAATGGGGTGAACTACCAAGTTAGTACTTCCACACCTCAAATAAGGATTCTACACACTAACTACACACTTCTTGATTGATCTTGGGCTTTGTCCCACAAACCAACTTCACCAATCTATCAATCTCCCGTCCTAGGCCTAGTAGCCCTTGAGCCCCCATTTAGGCCTCCTTTCTAGGTTATTTTTGTATGACTTGTGAAAATTTGTAAACAAGCCCCATATATGATTGATGATTATAATAACCTTTATAAAGACCTTTAAGATTTTGTAGGTTTTAGATCTTTTAGGTCTTGGAAACTTGATTGCAACATTTCACTTTTGGTCTTCAAACACCAAGAAAATGGATTCAAATATTTATCCAACCTAATACAAGGCTACTTCATACCTTTATCCACAACTCCAACACCTGAACCAGCACACATTAATCTAACTCACCTTATCATCATTGCAACAACATGAATCACCTAGTCATGTATGGTAAAACTCGCCTAGGCATGCTTGTAAAAATTAAAAACCTTTTTATTAGCACTCCAAATTGAATGTGTATAATATAAATGGGTTGATATTCTTGATTCCAATGGGCCATGGTGATCTAACCAGAAAAATTCAAGAAAGAGTCATTCTTTCTACTTCACCTCAAAACTGGACAATGACTTACCAAAAACAAAATGAATTTCAAAACCCTATATAAAATGGATTTCAAGAATCCAAATAACATAATTATCCAACTATCCATCCAACCATGAAGAAAAATCATACAAATCAATCCATTCACATTGGATTCAATGGCCAAGTTTACTAGCTCTGAGGAAAATGCAAACAAAACTTATTCCTTCTCAACTTAAATTCATACAATAAGCACACCAACCATTCTCTTGAGCATGTGTGGATGTTAAATAGTCATCTTTCATGTGTTTCCACCTTCTAGATTGATCCTATAACTAATAATTATCAATTTTTTCAGTTAAAGACAAAGTCGCAAAGTTGTCACAATGCAACTTTTGCAAAAATGCAAAGTTGCTTGAGCAATTTTTGCAACTTTGTGTTTTAGGTAACATAGGAGCCCAAAACTTTGCATATGAGTCCCATATGACTCAAAATTTACTATTTTTATTATTTTCAATTTGAGAGTTCCTTGGTCAACTCTTGGTCAACCCATGCACTAAGCAGGCCTAAACTCATGAAACAAGTAACTAAGAGCCTAAATAGACACTTGGCCACTTCACACCCACTAATATACCCCTTTTCCACAAAAAAAACACCTTTGGGATTTATACTTAGTCCTTATTCATGATGGCTTGTTAGGACCATCTATAAACCAAAATGACTAAGACCTTGAGCTTAGATCTTAGGTGCTCTTGCACCATTCTCCCCCTATAACAAGAAGCTCATGGTGGATCAACATTTGGGAGATCAATAGGAATTCCCTTCTTCTTGACTTTACTCTCAACTATCCATGTTGCCTCATATTATGGCTTTTCTACTTGATAAGATGCTCTGTGTAAATTCTATGCCTAGTCTTCTTTTTAACTTTTGAATCCAAAATCTTTTCAATGTGTGGCTTAGGTTGAAGTGGAATTTTGACTTCTTGAGTAAATTATCCAACCCCTCGTCCTTTCGATTCTTCCTTGACATCAAGTCCTTTGTATTGAATCAAATCTTTCACATTAAATATAGGAGAGATGGCCAAGTCTTGAGGAAGATCTATTTTGTAAGTATTATGACCATATTTGGCAAGTACCTTACAAGGTCCTATCTTGCACATTTGGATCTTTGTAGGAACACCTTTTGGGAGTCTAGCTTTGATCTAATGAACTAGCACCCAATCACCTACCTCAAGTTGTATGTCTCTCCTTCTTTCATCCATTTTTGCCTTTAATTTTTTATTAGTTTTAACCAATGTCCTCTTGACCTATTCATGCACTTCCTTCATTGATTGAGAAAAATTATTAGCATGTCCACTCACCTCTACATGTTGCTTCAACTTCCTAAGTACATAAATCCCTCTTGGATGATACCCATACACTATTTGTAAAGGACTCTTCCCTATGGTTTTGTTTACATTGTCATTGTAGAGAGACTCTGCCTGTGATAAGACTTGTTCCCAAGTTTGTACATACTCTTTTGTGAGACACCTCAATAGGCTTTCAAGTATCCTATTGATCACTTTAGTTTGGCCATTTTTTGTGGATGGTAAGCTGAAATGTGAGCCAAATTTGTGCTTAATCTCCTTCGCAAGGTCTTCCAAAAGTGTCCCATGAATTTGACATCCCTATTAGAGAAAATATTGATAGGTAAACCATATATCCTCACAATCTCCTTGAAAAAAAGATAAGCTAGGTGACTGGCATCATTTGTAGTTTTACAAGGATTGAAGTGGCTCATTTTACTAAACCTATCCATGACAACAAAAATACTATCCCAACCTGATGTTGCTTGGTAAGCCAACAATGAAATCCATGATCATGCACTCCCATGGCCTATTTTATATTGGAAAAGGTTGGAAAAATCCTATATATGTAGAAGTACCCTTGGCTTTTTGACATACCATGCATTGGTCAACATACTTCCTAATATCTTTTTGCATTCTAGGCCAGTAGTAGAACCTTTCTACTATATCTAGAGTCTTATTCGCACCAAAATTCCCACTAAGGCTTCCATTGTGTCTCTCTTGGATCAAATTTTACCTCATAGACCTTCTAGGAACACACAATTAATTTTCCCTAAAAAATAACACAATTTGTAAAGTAAAATTAGAGTATTGACTATGAAAATGATTATTGATTTCTTATCATTCCTTGTAGATCTCAGAGAAGTCCTCATCTTTAGCATTAAGGTCCTTAAAACTTTCAACTCTAATGCTCTCCAATTGAATTTCTTGGATGGTCAATAACCTTCAACTTAGGGCATCAACAACCTTATTTTCTTTACCCTTCTTGTGCTTGATGTTGAAGGTGTACGACTACAAGAACTCTACCCATTTGATGTGCCTTAAGCTCAACTTCTCTTGAGAGTTAATATAACTTATTGCTTGATTGTTTGTATACCCAAAAAATTCTTTGGGTAGTAGGTAGTGCCTCCATTTTTTGATTGCTTGAACTAGGGCATATAGTTCCAATTCATATGAGGAATATCTTGATTTGGCCTCATTTAATCTTTTACTAAAGAAGGCTACTAGTCTTCCCTCTTGACTTAATATTGTTCCAACAACAACATTGCTTGCATCACATTCCACAATAAATAACTTGTCAAAACTAGGTAACACAAATATAGCTTTTGTAGCTACCTCTTTCTTCATCCTTTCAAACCCTTCATTTGCTTCCTTGGTCCATATGAACTTGGTTTTTAACCCATGTTTAATAGTGTCCAAGATAGGAGCATATATCTCATTAAAACCCTTACTAAATTTCCTATAGAACTGTGCCAAGCCATGGAAACTTCTTACTATTGCACTTGTCCTTGGTGTAGACCAATTGAGTATAGCTTGAACTTTGTCCTCATCCATCTTCAAGTCACTTTGTGAAACTACAAACCCAAGGTAGACTAGTTTTTTCTTCAAGAACTCACTCTTCTCTAAGTTGATAGCCAATTGTTCCTCTTGTGATCTTTTCAACACAACCTCTAGGTGTCTCAAGTGTTCCTCCTTATTCTAACTATAGATCAGTATATCATCAAGGTATACTACAAATTTCCCTGTGTAATTCTTCAACACTTCATTAATAATCCTTGTCCATGTACTAGGTGCATTGGAGAGGCCAAATGGCATAACTAACCATTCATATAGTCCCTCAATGGTCTTGAAGGTTATCTTTCATTCATCACCTTCCTTAATTTTTATCTAGTGGTAATCACTTTTTAGGTCAATCTTGGAAAAGTACTTAGCACCCCCTAGACAGTCCTTTAGATCCTCTATTCTAGGGATAGGAAACTTGTACCTGGTGATTATCCTATTGAGGGCTCTAGAATCAGTACACAACCTCCATTTGCCTCCCTTCTTAGGTGCCAACACCACTGGAACAACACATGGGCTAAAACTCCTCTTAATCAGGACTTGATCTAGTAACTCTTGCACCTATCTAGCAATCTCCCTATTCTATTATGGAGTCATTTTGTAAGAAGCCTTGTTTGGTAATGAAGCCCCTGGCACAAAGTCTATTTGATGACTAATTGCCTTATGAGGAGGTAGTGTAGAGGGTGTACCATTACTGATAATGTCTTTAAACTGATCCAACAATGTTTGCACCTCTTTTGGTAGGATTATTTGTTTCCTTACCTCTCCTTCCTTAGGTTTCAACATGGTTGCAAATCCAACTTCTTGATCCTCCTTAAAATCATTCAAAAACTCTTTCCCACTCATGAGTAGGAGGTTTTTATTTATGATTACATCAGTACCCTCTTCAACCAATGATTGAATTTTGTATGTCACTCCATCCTTCTTAAATGTATAAAGATTCTTTTTGCCATAATAAGTAGCACCCCTGTCATATTCCCAAGGCCTACATAGGAGCAGATGACAAGCATCCATAGGTAGCACATCACAAAGTATCTTATCTTGGTATTCTCCTATTGAAAATTCTACCCAAGCTTGTTCATTCACCAAAATATTATGACCTTTATTTAACCAAGTAACTTTACAAGGATGAGCATGTGGAACTCTCACCAATTTAAGCTTTGAGTTTCCTCTTCCGATATGATGTTGTCAGTTGACCCTGAATCCTCTATCACCTTGCACACTTTACCTTGCATCTTACAATTGACTCTAAAAAGTGCTCTTCTCTATTTGGATTCCTCCTTGATAGGTTCTTTCAATAAGATCCTTCTAAGCATCAGGGTTTCTCCCTTCTATGAGTCAAGGTTCACTTCTTGACTTATATTGCTGCCCTAGTCTTCCTGAACATAGTTAACCTTCCTTTCACCTTGTGAAGATGATGCTTTCTCTGGACATCTGCAGGTAGGGTCACCAAGTTGTCCATAACGATAACACTTCATACTAGAAAAATGTGAACCTTTATTGTAGTTGATTGACCTGCCTCTACCTCTATCATTATAATCTCTTCCTCTTCCATAATGCCCACATTGCCACTATCATTACTTGATTCATTAGACTTTGTACTCACTTGTGATCTAGTGTCAATTGATCTTCCCCCATATCCACATCTATGTCCTTTGTATTCCCTACCTTTGCCTCTACTTCTTAATGTTGCATCTTTCTTTTTCTTGTTCCTTTCTTCTACCTTGAGTACCAACTAATAACACTTATGGACTGTAGTGGGTGTCCACAAACTGATTTCCTCTTACATACCCCACCTTAGTCCTCCCAAATGCTTAGCCACTCTAATTCTCTCATCTTCTTACACCTTAGATCTTAGGCATAATTTTTTTAATTCCTTAATGTATAATGCTACATCCATGTCTTTTTGTTTCAAGCTCCACCTCTTCTTGTGCAATTGAACTTCATAGTCCTCAGGTAAGTAATGTTCTTTAATCTTTATCGCCATAGCCTTCCAATTAGCTATTGGCTTCTTGTTTATTTTCTCCCTCTCTTCTTGCAAGAACTTCCACCATGTCAAAGTTGGACCTCTCAACCTAGCCTTATCCACGTTCACCTTTTGTGATCCCTTCACATTTAAAATTGTTCTCCATACCTTCAATCCATTCCATGACCAATTTTGTGTCTATTTATATATTGAATAGTGGGACTACTTCTAAGGATTTTCCACTTAAATCCTTGATAGCCTCCAACAATGGTTTCTCTACTACTAGAGGATTTGGTTATGGTATGACATCATTCTCATCTACCACCTTTTCCTTATCCTTCTCTTTATCATCACCTACATCTAACTTTTCTTTCACCTTATCAGTTGTTTCCACAACTTCATCTATTTGTTCTTCATTTCTTCTAGAGATTCCTCTAGAAGTCTATTCCTTTCCTTCTGTTTAGTAACTTGTTTAGCCAATTGTACTTTTTTCACCATGGTGCTCTCACCCATTAACTTAGACATATACAATGCCTATCCCAAATCTTTATGTTTTGATACCAATTTGATGTGACTTGGTCCACACTCCTAGGTTAGATCTACTTACTCAACCTTCCAATGCTTCTCCTAAGCCTATAGGGATACCAAATTTCCCCATTACCAAGGATATTCCTCTCTCCTATCCTCTTCTACAAGACCTAATTCATCAATTTGATGTCCCGCTTATGCTCCTCAAACCCAACCTAGTCTTCATGCTAGGTAATTTTTGCCATGTTTGGAAGAATGGGGTCAACTACCAAGTTAGTACTTCCAAACCTCCAATCAGGCTTCTACACATTAACTATACTCTTCTCGAGTGATCTTGGGTTTTGTCCCACAAACCCACTTCACTAATTTATCAATCTCCCTTCCTAGGCCTAGTAGCCCTAGAGCCCCCAATTAGGCCTCCTATCTAGGTTTTTTTGTATGAACTGTGAAAATTTGTAAAAAAAATCCATATATTATTGATGATTATAATACCCTTTTTAGAAACCTTTAGATTTTTTTAGGTTTTAGTTCTTCAAGTTATTTGTACACCTCTGTAGAAAAATAGCCTACTTTTAAGGGTTTTGGAGACTTGATTACAACATTTCACTTTGGTCTTTGAACACCAAGAAAATGGATTCACCTATTTATCCAAACTAACACAAGGCTATGTCATACCTTTCTCCACACTTCCAACACCTATACTGACACACACCAACCCAACTGACCTTCTTATAAGCATTGCAGCAACATTAATCACCTCGTCAGGTATGGTAAAACTCGCATAGGACATGCTTGTAAAAATAGAACACCTCTTTATTAGCACTCCAAATTGCACATCTAAATTATATATGGGGTTCTCTTCTTGATTTCAAAGGGCCATGATAATCTAATTAGTGGAATTTAAGAAAGAGCCATTCTTTCTACTTCACCTCAAAACTAGATACTAACTTACCAAAAACAAAATGAATTTCAAAACCCTATCTACAATGCGCTTCAAGAATCCAAATCAACTGTTAACTATAAGTATCCAAATATATATCCAACCATGAAGAAAACTCATACAAATAAATCCATTCATATTGGGTTTAATGGCCAAGTTCACTAACTGTGAGGAAAATGCAAACAAAACTTGTTCCTTCTCGACTTGAATTCATACAATAAGTGCACCAACCCTTCTCCTGGGCCTATGTGGATGCTAAATATCCATCTTTCACATGTTTCCACCTTCTAGATGGATCCCATGACTAAAAATGATCAGTTTTTTTAGTTAAAGATAAAGTTGCAAAGTTGTCACAATGCAACTTTTGTAAAAATGCAAAGTTGGTTGAGCAATTTTTGCAACTTTGTGTTTTAGGTAATACAGGAGCCCAAAAAATTGCATATGAGTCCGATATGATTCAAAATTGTCTATTTTGATGATTTTAAATTTTAGAGTTCCTTGGTCAACTCTCGGTCAACCCATGCACTAAGCAAGCCTAAACTCATAAAACAAGTAATTAAGAGCCTAAATAGACACTTGGCCACTTCACACACACTTTGGGGCTTTATACTTAGCCCTTATTCATCGATGGTTGGTTACGACCATCTACAAACCAAAATTACTAATACCTTAAGCCTAGATCTTAGGTGCTTCTACACCATTTTGACTATTAACTTAATCTTTATCTTCCTTTCTTCTCTTTTTATACTTATATTCTTATTATTAATTTAACTATTTTTCCGCACTTTTAAAAGCTTAAGCCCATAAAAAACATTTAACCTCTAAAATATTATTATTATTATATTATCTTATCCCTTTAGAATTATATTATAGCCTTAATATTGTTAAAACAATGGGGAAACCTAAACTATACATGGTTTCTAAATGTTATTTCTCTTATATTTAAAGTGTCGATAACTTATTAAATCTAGATTTCTTTTTGTGGAAGTATGAGAACTATAAAGAGATTAACCAAGACTAACACATACATTAAGCACACACATAAAACAGATATTGTATTATCTTCACTCGCAAAAGCTAAATTTAGATATTGGGAACCTACTTGGAACCTACACCTTTCTTGAATATTGACCCAAGCCTAACTTCCTCTATATCATTCCTAAGCAAATATCACTTCTTGGTCTTTTTCTTCACCAACTTCCTAACCAACTTCCTAACCTTCACTATAGAAGGATTCCTAGTTATAAAATCCCCCCCTATGGTTGCAAAGGTTGGGGGAGTTGTTTCTCATGGAGTAACTTCCCCTACTAATGTTCATTAGTTTATGTAATAAAAACTAACCTACCTACCTTTTTCTTGGGATAAACTAATAATGTAATTTTGTGAATTTGATTATCTACTACACACACACACACACGTGTGTGTGTGTGTGTGTGTGTGTGTGTGTGTGTGTGTGTGTGTGTGTGTGTGTGTGTGTGTGTGTGTGTAGAATATGCATTATCTAATATAACTTATAAATGCATATTGATAAGATGAGGTTTTCCAAAGTAATTACTTGCCCCATTAGTATATCTAATTTTAATTTATATTCCTTATATCTTTTCTCTTATGATTTTGTGTGTATGTCTAATCTACTTTATTAGTTTTAGATTATTTTTTTTTATATCTACATTTATATGTAGTTGGTTTGTGAGATTATTTTTTGAGCTTGTGTGTGTGTGTACATGTATATGTATATGTATATATAAGTACACACATATATGTATGTATGTATATACACATACATACATACATACATGTGTGTGTGTGCGCGCATGAGCATAGAGAGAGAGAGAGACACACACACACACACATATTCCCCCTTTTTTGGTGCTTCTTTCATTTCCCCCTTCATGTTTCACATTTCTCTTTCTCCTTTGCCCTTTTTATTTTCCCTTGGAGAGGATAATCTATAATTATTTTGTTCTTTTCATATATTCAGCTTTCTCATCCCAGTGATGAATTGTAGAGTGTGGTTTGAAATATTGATGATAAAAAGTCATACACAATCAAATCTAGAAACAAAATTGTTGCAAATTAATAAGTGGTTAACATAAATTTTATGCATGAAAGCTCCAAAATACATGCAAGTTACAGTGAAATCCATCTCCCTCTTCCTCCCTTTAGGCCAAGATTTCCTTAGAGGATATTTATATAGACTATAAATTCATCCTCACTTGTTTAGAAAAGGAATGCAGAAATTTTAGTTATTTATGTCTTCATACTCCCTAGCATAAAATAATATTCTTTATCTCAATAGATTTTTCTCAATGTTGTGTTTCAATAAGGAAACATATGTAGGATATCCCAACACAAGATTATAGCTCCAAATAAACATTGATGATTGTAAAATAGTTGAGATTTTAATTTTGATGATTACATTGAATAGTTTGACTTGTACATCATGTCAAACATTTATATAATGTGCACATTAAGGCACTTTAAGAGGATAAAATAGACTATGAATAAGAAAATAATAGTTTCCAATAAAACAATCACAAGGAAAATAAGCATGTCATGTTGGAACTTTTGGTAAGAAGAAAATGATAATTGACACTCAAGGCATTTCCATGACTCACAAATATCTTCATGTGGAGTTTAGAGCCAACAATCCAGAAAAGAATCGGTTGATTGTTGTAATCAACTAAAAATGGTCATCTAGACTATGAGTCCCCTTTCTAGCATTTTTTCATAATTTATCTAATGGTTATTTTTTATCAAATCCTCAAAAATCCATTTATTTGATTATAACCTATGGTATGACCACTTTATCCCAAGTTCATATTTAATTAAAAGAACATGCCCCCCTTCTAATTAAATAAAATTCCCCAGTCATCTCTTATCCTAAGTGTGCACACATAAAGCATTATTCCTATTTTAGAAATAAAAGAAAAGGCATTTTTGTCTACACATGAATGTACATTTTTCTATGTGAGAGGAATCTTCTACTTTTAAAATAACTTTAATTCTCCTCCACACATTTCAAGCCCTCTCAAAAGTCAACCATTAATTGTGATTGGTTGAGATGCTTGTGCACATGGATCACTCCCACTTTCAAACTCCACCCTTGATTACATTCATCTTGCCTCTTAATCTCTACCATCTATTTTTCTTTAAAAGGGTGGGCTCTCTTCTCATTCAAAAAATCTTAGTCTCTCATGCTATTGTTATGCTGCAAGTTTTCTCGGTGATTTTGGAGACTTGGAGAATTCTTGCATTTTAGCTTAGCTCTCATTCTAATTGCATTATGGCACACTTTTTAGCTTAGTTTCATTTATTCTTTAACTTAGTTCTCTTTGTTAGCTTGCATTTCATTTAGAATAGCTTGCATTTGCATTGCATTTTATTCTAGATTCTTGGATATTTGCACTCTTGCCTCTACTCTTTGAATCTCTCTTTGTATGGTGCACCTTGCAAGGGTTGCATAGTTTGATTCTTTTGAGAGCCACCATCTCATAGCCTTTGCATGTCATAGATAGAGAGCTATAAGCCGACTCTTGAGACTCCCTCTTTCATGAGTTCTCTCAAGAATAATGGTTTATAGAAGTGTGTCTGCATTTTGTACACACATTTTTGGCGCCCACCATGGAGCTAGAACCAAATTTCTAGCTCCATTTTATTGCTTGCATTTTGAGTAAATTATTATTTCTAATTTTTTATAGCAATTTATTGGATCTAATCAAGTGATTTTTCAGGTTTCTTACTTTGGTTTTAAGGCTAACCTTTGTGTAGATAAGTTTGAAGGCCAAAACCCTAGTTTTGAAAGATTTGAGCATATCTCCCAAACTACTTTGAGGTCAGATCTGAATTATTATTTTTAGGTTGGGGATGCATCACACATGTCTTAGGCCAATTTTCAAATCATTTTGGCTTGATTTGTGTTAGTTATGAATTTTTCTTTATTTTTCATAAAAAGTCACTTTTGGTCGCAAATCAACATATTTTCAAAAAAATTACATTTTCAAAAATCTCTTTAAATTCTAGAGGGGGTCCATTCTTTGTAGTTTGAATTTAGAGGTCATATTAGGGCCCAAAAACTCTATTTGATAAATCTGGTCTGTTTTGAAAAAATAGGTCCCTAGGGCACAAATGAAGAATTTTTTTTGAATTTCTTGCATTTTTAGAAAGATCTCTAGTTTTTAGTATGGGTATCTTCTTTTCATTTCTATTTTTCAATCTGAAATCATAGCAAAAAAAGTCTAATCTTGTTGACTAGGTCAAAAGCAAAGAATAAAAATGAGAGCATTTATGATTAGTTTACACTTTCTTTGCATACACTTGGTTGGAAGTAGGAAACTAACCACTTTTTTTTGTAGGTCTTACTTGGTTATTATGCCCTAAACCT
Source organism: Cupressus sempervirens (assembly GCA_028749045.1). Taxonomy (NCBI): domain Eukaryota; kingdom Viridiplantae; phylum Streptophyta; class Pinopsida; order Cupressales; family Cupressaceae; genus Cupressus; species Cupressus sempervirens. Next base: position 377,616,278 of record CM053785.1, read on the forward strand.
TGGTTTTTTTGCAAGGATTTTCTCATTTCATTGCTAAAAAGAACGCATGTCAAAGCTTCAAATGCACAAGGGCTACTAACAATTGTTTGCAAGGCTGCTCAAAGCATAAAAACCAAACTTTCTTATATATTTTTTATTTCATGTGCAGCATCTACTAGTTGTTCATTTTTTTTTGTAGGCACATTAAACTTGCAATTGAAATTTCTTGGTGATAGGAGAGTATGCTCTTCACCCTTGCGGTGAATCAAAATTCTTGACCCACTTTTAGATTTTGAAAGCAAGTAGGTAATTGAATATTCTTGGTGTGTTTGGGGGAAGAAATCAAGGTAGGAGAGTATGCTCTTCACCCTTGAGGTGAATTAGAAATCTTAACCCTTAAGAGTGGATCCATTTTGTGGTAGTTAGGATCCTTTAGAGGGCCTACTCTCAAACAACCTGAGAGGAATGACCCAAGTGGGGACAAGAAAATTACCCAGCTATTCTAACCCACTATAATCTCAAGGCTATCAAGAACACAAAACCTTGGTAGACATAGCACTTGTTTTACCTAGTGTGATTACTTGTGGAATTGCGACCATGAGGAGATCACTAGGGAGGAATGCTTAAGGTACTCTTGTAGTCGTGAGATCAGTTACTCATCACAAGGTGAGGTGTCCTGTATAAAAAGCAAGAGGAGTGCTATGAACAGAAACCCTTTCTAAACACCCTAGGTTAGTATCTACCCTATTTTGTCACTCAACTTCTAGGTGCAAGGATCAATCCTAGTGGATTACTCGGATCACCCCAAGATTTTACACTCACCTCTATGTTCCCTTGGTTATGTTTATGGCATTTCCATGACAAAGCCAATATCTCTTGTGCAAAACCACTTGGTGTGAGGCAAAGGAGCATCAAGTGTGGGCCAAGTTGTTGAGTAATGAACTATGACTTCTAGGTAGATATTGCTTGATGTGTTCTCAAATGTGCTAGACCTGTGGAAATCTTTGAACATACACATGATGATATTTCTAGGGATTTCTTTTGAGACCTCACATATGCTTGTATCATGCAAGGTTGCTTTGTCATTTGCTTGATTGTTTGAAGAATACTCCATGTGTTACTATCTTTCTTGGAAATAAATTACTTTTGAACATCAAACTTGCTATGCTATCAACTATTGTCAAACTTTGTCAACCAAGTCAAAGCATCAAGTCTTAACATTTTTCTTGTGTTTCTTGCTAAGGGGAGTCTCATCATTTGATTTTTCTTTTCTATGTCTCTAGTGCTTGAACATGCTTAAAGTGGCTCTTTGGTCTTAGTGGTCTGGGTCTTTCTATCTTCACGGTCTATGTCCTCTTGCCAGTTATTATTTTGCTAAAATGGTTACCTTGATTTCTTGACTACACTCATAGGTTGTGAAAGTTGTTCACTTGTCACCCTGCTCACTCTATCTACTTGGCTATTTGGCTTCTTGCCTAGATCTTGACTTGAGTCACTAGTGTCCTAAATTGTTTAGACACTTTTCTTGACAAGTCACTTCACTCTATATTTACTATATTGGCAAGTGAATAATTTACCTCTCTAGTTTGGACATCAAGTTATCTTGTATCACCTTGTTAGCTTCCTCTAGTCTCCTTCATGCTTGATTATCTATCTACCACTATGGCATTCAAAGCTTGTGCTACCAAACCTCAACCAAATCTAGATGATCATGATATCCTCCATGCCACTAAAGAGTTTCAAGATCCATATGTGCAATACAAAGAACTAGAAGAGACAAATGATCTTTCTTACCTTCATCTCTCTAAGCGCATGATGGAAATGAAGTCTAAACTTGAGAAAAGATTAGAGGAGAAGATTGCATCATTACATGAATCTTCCTTAAGGTCTTTACATGCATGTGAGTCACCTTATTTGAGTGCATCCTCTTCTACTAGGTCTACATGCTCTACTTCAAGACATCAAATGTCTTCATCTTCTAGATCTAAAGACCTCTTTAGAGAACAAGCAAGTGATGCCTCCTTTGAGCCTATGCCAAAATTTCATGATAAACCTATCTTTGACCAAGAAAATGATGAAGGCATGGGTGCATGCTATTCATTTGAGAAGCAACAGAATGACTCTAGACATACTTTTGGTAGAACTTTTTCTCCCTTGGAAGATTCTTATGATGACACTTTGCAAACACTTCTTGGCACCAAGCTCATCACATTACCTAAGTCTAGCTCCTATGGAAATCCTTTCTTGGATAATTATTGCACTTATCATCGATCTAATGACCATGCTACTTCTGATTGCATTGAGCTGAAATATAAAATCCAAGATCTCATTGATGATGAAATTGTTGGTCTTGGAACCTCTAATGACTCATGTGGTGAGGATACTTCTCTTGAGCAAGATTACATTGATGAACCTATGTCTAGTAGTGGCTCTATTGCATCTTCCACTTCTTCCAACACTCATGCATCTCACAACACTTCAAAGTTTTCCAACATCATCCATCAAATAAAGAACCTAATGCTTTCCACATTGACTACGCATATCCTTAAGGGCTACCTCTAAAAGAAACTCAAGCTAACCTTCACTTGGTTGCAAACCTTTTCCATGCTACTAATCCTAAATATCCTCAACCTTCATGCACTACTATGCCTACTACAATCACTACTCCATTCACTCTTCAATCTCCCTTGTCCTTAGAAGTGGCTCCATGTCAAGAGGACTCTCAAAAAGAAAAAGCTATAAATTTCAAGAAAGATCAAGATCAAGCATACTTTCATCTCCTTCAAAATTTCACCCCTTTGTATCCTATGTCTTTTCCATCCCTCAAGTATGGTGAAGATACCACTTCCACTATTTCCCTTGAGCTTACTAAAAATTATGAGAAAGTTTCTCTTCCTATGCTATCCAAAGCTACTTGTCAAGATCAAAGCATCCCCTCACATTCTACTTCTCCATATCCACTTCAAAATTTTGCTCAAGCTTCAAGTGCTCCTGTTAAAAATGTTGTTCCTATCAAAGCTACTCATGAGTTTATTGATGGCTTTGACCATTCTGCTCACTCTAGAGATGTTGATATCCCTTTCCACTATCCTTTTGCATCTCCTAAGTCTATCCTTAGTTCTTATCCATCAAAGCTAAAGCCGTCAAACCTTCCATCTATATTGGGACCCTATATTCCTTCATCTCCTACATTTTCCACTCCTATCTCTCCCATGATACCTCAAGATCAACAAAGACACTCATCCTTGATGAATTTTGACCCATCTATCCATCTAAACTAGTCATAGTAGCCTTGTTCATCCACAAATCCCTAAGTCTTTTGGAAGCAATTTGGATGTTCAACATAAGAAATATAAGAATCCATTGAAAAATGAAGATCACTATGTCTCATCTAATCGATATGTGAATGCAAAGAAGAAATTCAAGAAACTGCAAAGGTCCACTATTAAGAGAGCTAAATCAAAGCAAATATGGGTTCCTAAATCCATCATTGAAGAAATACACTCTCAAACATCCAAAGAAAAATAAAAAATCTAAAGCTATATGGATTCCCAAGTCTCTCTTGAAAGACTTGAACATTGAAAAGAAATCAAAGTTGACATTCAAGCTTCCAAAGGCTTCCAATCCATCTTCTTCCAAAAATATTCCTAAAAATATTCCAAAGGCTTCCACTCCATCTTCTACTAAAATTCTCCTACCACCTCATAAATCTAAACCTCGAGCTATTCCATCCACAATTCCTCCATCATTCCAACACCCTTCAAGGTATGTGTCAATGTTGATCTTGCCCATTTTTCACCTACCCTTATGAAATCCTCTAAAATTATGCTTACTTGCTATCCATGCTTGTTTAGTTCTTCCAAGACATGAACTCTTATCCTCCATATACTCTTCCTACTACCATCTCTCTTCCTTCACGCTATCAAAATCTTTGAGCATACCTTATGCATGGTCCTTGCTTATCATGACTTATTCTTCCTATAGGAGCACTATCTAAATTGAAAGCTTGAGCTCTTTGTAAAAATTCAAAAAAATGAAAAAATGAAAAAAAATGAAAATGTGCCTTGGTGAAAACCACTTCTTGTGGCACCTTGGTAGCAAAAGTAAAGAGAAATAAAATTCATCCTATGGGGAAAACTACTTCTTGTGGCACCTTGGATAAGTACCATGATGAAAGCCTGGCAAACAGGTGTTATACATAATTCTTCCATCATCCATCTATCCTTTATTCTCTCTTCAATCTTGACAATGTTGAGCTATCTTTGCATATTGGCTATCTTATCCATGAGATTTTCTATTGTGCTCTCTCATTCACTCATAGCCTCCATCTTGAGCTTTATTCTTATTGCTCTATCCCATTACAATCCTATCTAGTTGACCCTTAAGTCTTGATCACAATAAATAAAACATGGTTCTCATAGGTGTCTTGACATGGCTACTCTTTTAGACTATACGCTTCATGCTATCTCACTTGTTGGCTTCACTATGTATCCTACATGCTATCTTGCTCATTACTTCCATTGCTTATCCAAAACATACTTCATCTGACTATTTCACCTGTTTCCCAAGCTTGGGTACTCTTGAGGAGTTAGTCCTTGAGGATCACTTTCACTTGCTTCATACTCCTTTCTTATCCATCTTTGCTTATCCACTGGCTTGTTTCCCCATCGTGTCCTATACCTTGCTAGACATTGAGAGAAAATAATGTGATCTTGCTTGAGAACTAGTAATCTCTAAATCATTCTAAAAATCCAAAAAAAATCATATATGATGCTGAAAAAATCCTAAAAATTAGACAGTGTCCTAAAAAAAATGATCATCTTAGTGAAAACCTAGCAATAGGCACTTTGATGTATCACCAAAAAAATCAAAAATACAAAAAAACTATAAAAAGTGCTGGCAAAAAATAAATAAATAAAAATAAAAATATATTTTCTGAGTAGCATTACTCGACCAAATGGCTTCTCCTTGCAAGTCAGAGACTGTGAGATAACTAGATTTAGACAGAGAAAGAAGGCCTGGCTGGTTTTTAATGGGAGTATGGAAACAGGCGCTACTTGAGACCCTTGCAACTTTGTCTATTAGTCTCAATCACCCATCTTGCTACACATTTCCTAGCTTGGGATTGTTTCGTGTCCTCATCTTGGGGGCACTACTATTTAGCCTACTTAAGGTCTCCTTGTGCACTAGGGTTTCTTTAGCAACTTGCAAAACAGTGTTTCTCAACACTACCCCCCAACTTGACATCAAGTTTTTCTCAACACTTTTCAAATAGTTTACCTACATTCTCCAATGTCATGATATTTCTCACTATCATGATCAAGCTTTGAAGAAATAGCCAAGTGACTTACACACGCGCGCACTTAAACACTTAAAATAGTAAGCTATGATAAACTTTATCTTCTTTGTGTGTTGTCTATGATGATTTCTTTGCTATGTGTTCCCTCCCTAATAAGTCTTTCGAGGATGTCATGGACTAGAAGACCGGGGGCATGGAGCATGTTTTACTTTCTTTCTAATTGTGGGTATACTTTGTTAGTCTAAGGTGTTTAGAGCATTCATGCTTGTCCTACATGACACTCTAGACCTACAACTTATCATCCTTGTCTATTTTTGCAAGACCACACTCGAGGGTTATTCTAGCGCTTATGCCTTGATATAGGTGTAATCTTGCTATACTAAACTTAGGGAATCTAATCGCGTGGTCATCTTGACTTCTATGTCTTTGATGCTTAGATTGGATTCCCACATTTCTATTTGATGTAGATCATATTCATATCCTAATAGTTTTACTAGTGATGATTGTATGATCTTATCATGTCCCTAATAAGACTCGATGATAAAAACTAGGACCTACTTATGTAACCCTTGCAATCACACCTTTTCATACTAGCTTGCATTCTAGGGTTCATTCTAGCTTAGCTTTGGATTTTGCATTTTGAGAGAGCTCTCTTATTTATCTTTCATGGACTTGTTAGCTAACTATGTTCATCCTTCTCTTGTATCTTCTCGATCTTATCTCATCTCTTCTTTCATATTTCTTGCTTCTTTTCTATCTTACCATCTCATCTATCCTTTTGACCTATCTTTGCTAATCTCGACATCCTAGATCCATTTTTAGGATTGAAATCCAAATTTGGCTTCATCTCACTAGTCAAAAATTTATTCTTTCTTCTATGTAGTTGGCTGACCTATTAACGCTTAATCTTTGAATCTTGTAGGGAAAATCATCATTTCTTCATTTCTACTCTCTTCCATTTGACCTAATTCTTATGCTTTATCTTTCTTGGTCAAAGTTAGTCAAACTAGGGCATATCTTCATTGCTTGGTGGTCACTCTTTGGTTCTAATCCTCTATCTATCATCTTGGACATTGCTATATCTTGATTTTCTCATATCTTGCTCATTTCTACATCCCCTTATCTCATTTTGATTTTGGTCCCAAGGAGGCAAAAATATTCTATCATCACCTGCTACAACTATCTATTTCTTAGGAGCATTTGTTTGATCTATTCATTTGCTCTTGGTCTATCTGCTTTGCTAGGTGTTAGCATTATTCTTGGATTCTGGCATCATCTTTCTTTTCCTAATGTTTAGTACTACTGCTATTAGACTATGCATTTAGGATTTGTTATCTCTCTTTGCTTTGTTCTTAATAATTAGATCTCTCTATCATCTTGGCTTCTTCATTCTTTGACATAATGTGTTCTTAGACCGATCACACATTAGTCAAAGAGAGGCAAATGTAATCAACTAAAAATGGTCATCTAGACTATGAGCCCCCTTTCTAGCATTTTTCCATAATTTATCTAATGGTTATTTTTTATCAAATCCTAAAAAATATATTTATTCGATTATAACCTATGGTATGACCACTTTATCCCAAGTTCATATTTAATTAAAAGAACGTGTCCCCCTTTTAACTAAATAAAATTCTCCATGCATCTCTTATCCTAAGTGTGCACACACAAAGCATTATTCCTATTTTAGAAATAAAAGAAAAGGCATTTTTGTCTACACATGAATGTACATTTTTCTATGTGAAAGGAATCTTCTACTTTTAAAATAACTTTAATTCTCCTCCACATATTTCAAGCCCTCTCAAAAGTCAACCATTAATTATGATCGGTTAAGATGCTTGTGCACATGGATCACTCCCACTTTCAAACTCCACCCTTGATTACATTCATCTTGCCTCTTAATCTCTACCATCTATTTTTCTTTAAAAGGGAGGGCTCTCTTCTCATTCAAAAAATCTTAGTCTCTCATGCTGTTGTTATGCTGCAAGTTTTCTTGGTGATTTTGGAGACTTGGAGCATTCTTCCATTTTAGCTTAGCTCTCATTCTACTTGCATTATGGCATGCTTTTTAGCTTAGTTTCATTTATGCTTTAACTTAGTTCTCTTTGTTAGCTTGCATTTCATATAGAATAACTTGCATTGGCATTGCATTTTATTCTAGATTCTTGGATATTGGCACTCTTCCCTCTACTCTTTGAATCTCTCATTCTATGGTGCACTTTGCAAGGGTTACATAGTTTGGTTCATTTGAGAGCCACCATCTCATAGCCTTTGCACATCATAGATAAAGAGCTATAAGCCAACTCTCGAGACTCCCTCTTCCATGGGTTCTCTCAAGAATAATGGTTTATAGAAGTGTGTCCGCATTTTCTACACAAAATTGTGAGATAATTTATTTTCTAATATGCCATGTTCTGGAGATCTTGGACTACAAGTAAAATAATTTTTATTGATCTCACATATACCAAGGAGTAGATTGATGTAGAGATATACCCATTCAAATGCAATATCCTAAAACATTTATGTTGAAGACTTGTATTGCATTTTTTATATAAAATATATTGATGTTTTTTTGACTTGGTGGTCAAAACCTCCTTGGAGATTTGTGACTTGGCTTAACTACCTTCCATGGATCAGGTTAAATCTTGCATTCACATCAAGCATTAACAGGTTGATTTTTTTTGCAATAACAAATGATTCCAATAATTGGTACCAAATCCTTAGGTCGTGGGTTTGAGTCTCCCTTCAATTGGTGTTGAAGGATTAGTCAATGTTGGGGGGAGATTGTTTACTTGGTGGTGAGAACCTCCTTGGAGATTTGTGGCATAGCTTAACCACCTCCCATAAATCAAGTTAAATCTAACATTTTTATTAGGCATTAATAGTTTGAGCTTTTGGAGCAATGACAAATGATTCCAATCAATGTGAGCTTTGGATTTTTGAATCTATCATGGTCCATAAATATTAATCCTAATTGCCTATTAAAATGTAAAAGTATCTAGAGTTTACGCATTGGATTATGCATCTAACCATTTCATTTGGCATTGAGAAAGGTAGTATAAAGAGATGACCTATGGTAAAGAAAAATTGGGGAAGATAAATGTCCTTGAAGATTCCATCTTCTTCTCCATGCATGATGCCATAAAGATGGATTGCATGGAAATGAGCCAATCTATACTAGAAAAAGTCCAACTGATCCAATGATCTATATGCAGAAATTTTATCTCCTAAACTTCCCAAAACCTACCATTGTCATAGTTATCACTATTGACAAATATAGATTTGATTTCTCTTCATTGACTCCAATGAAATATCGAAGATTAGTCTTATCAAAAGAAGGTCTATGAAGAAATATTTGTTCTTCAATATTCTCACTGCTAGAACGTAATATATCAAGTTGTTGCTTGGACTGGGTTAACTCTCCTTTCACAATAGTGTTATACTTCTCAAGTTCTACATACTAAAATTTGGTAGGCTCAAGCTCAAATATCACTTTGGTAAGATTGTATCTTAAATCTACATTCTGAGACTTAAATCACATTCAACTTTAATGGTATCACCCTTCAAGCTTAATTTTAGATTTGTAATCTTAAGTTCATGCTTCAAGATCTCTTTTTTTTTCTTATAGTGTGCAAATGTGAAAATGGATGAAAATTTTGGAGTTAAAGAGAGAATGTCAAATTATTATTATGATGATGAAGAAGTTAATCCTAAGCCTATCATAAAAAATATTGAAACTTTCTTTGAGACTAACAATAATTTGTAGAATGATATTCAAGTTGTGGAATAGAGAGAAGAACCAAGATCTGAACCTAGAGAAGAAATAAGAATTGAGTCAGTGATACCTACACCTAATAGGAATTTGACAAAGAATCACCCTACTAATCAATTATTGGAAGCAAAGAAAAAGGAATTATGACAAGAAACATAGTACATGAAGAATTGTGTTTGATTTATCAAGTTGAACCAAAGAGTGTAGATAAGGCATGCCAGGATGATCATTGGATTTAAGCAATGAAGGATGAACTAGATTAGATTGTGAAGAATGAGACATGTGAATTGGTTATTAGACCTAAAGATAAGAATGTTATAGGAATTAAATGAGTTTTTAGAAATAAGATGAATGAATAAGGTGAGGTTGTGAGAAATAAAGCTAGATTGGTATGTAAAGGATATTCACAACAAGATTGCATAGATTATGAAGAAACATTTGCCCCCATTGCCAAAATTAAAGCAGTAAGGATGCTCTTGGTTTATGCAGCAAGTAAGAAGTTCAAAGTGTATCAGATGTATGTGTAGTCAACATTTATAAATGGAGAACTTGAAGAACAAGTCTACATTGAGCAGCCTAGAGGATTTCCTTTGATAACAGAAGGAGACATGGTATGCAAGTCAAAGAAAGAATTGTATGGGATAAATCAAGCACTTAGAACTAGTATGTGAGGTTGAAAAAGTATTTGGAAAAGTTGGGATTTGTGAAAGGTATGACAGATAGTAACTTGTATTTGAAAGAAATTGAAAATGAGTTGTTGATTATTGTGATATGTATGGATAACATAATATTTGGAGGTAATGATGGAGCAAGTGACAATTTTTTTGATGAAATGAAGAATGAATTTGAGATGAGTATGATTGGTGAGATGAAATATTTCTTAGGTTTATACATTGTGTAGAACAATGATGGTATTTTCTTATCACAGACTAAGTATTTAAAAGACTTGTTGGAGATATTTGGTTTGAGAAGTTGTAAGCCTATTGGTACACCTATGATAACCAGTCACAAGTTATCTAGAAAAGATGAGAAACCTACAGTTGAGTAGAAGTATATATCCATGATTAGAGATTTGCAATATCTGACTCACACCAAACTAGATATAGAAAATGCATTTGGTATGGTAGAAAGATTTCAAATAGACCCTAAGGAATCACACTATTATTTATCTAGACTAAATATTGATGCTTCCTATATGGGGGGTATCTATGGTTGAGTAGAGTCACTAAGGACTCTTGGTAGCTAGTATCAAATAGTGTCTTTGGACACTTGAGCTAGTCAAAGACGTTAATCAGATAATTGGCATAATGATGCCATTGTCATTGATGTTAATGGGGGATAGGTTGCATGAAAAATATATTCTAGTAGTATGTGGGAGATGTATATGGGGAAGATAATCTATAGAGGATAAATGTATCAAAGGAAGATGATTACATTGAGTTATATCAATTGGGGAGAAGTGTGAACAATTGATGCCATCCATGTGAGAATGAGGAAGCACAGACAAAGATTTATTCCTGTGAGTTTTAGATTTGATTGATGAAGAGGATTTGAAAAGATGAGAGAAATAACAATAGAGTTGGAATTGGTATTCTTGGAACTTAGATGTTTTTCATCTATGTTACCATCAATGCCAAATGGGGAGATTGTTAGCATAAATGTTGATGGTATTCCTTTGAGGGAGTATCCTAAGCATTGCCAAAACTATTAGGGAGATTGTTAGCATGATTGACATGTTGCATTCATGACTATATTTTTCATTGATGTCAACATAGTATTGTTTATGTAAATACTAGAAGAGTAGTAGACAAAGAATGAGTTCTTACAGACTGTTTATTGATGATGAGGTCAAGCGTAGTTGAGGATATGTTCTACATTGTGTCCTAATGAAGTGGAAAAGTGCGCATGCAAAAATTCAAATACATGAGAAATTTATTTGTGATTTACATACAATAGTGTGCAGATAGAGTACATGAGAAGTGTCTTTTTTGATTTTTTATTATATCTCTTAACATGGATAGAATCATGATGAGAAAAGTTAGATAATGATAGTAGATAGCCTAATGATGACATCTATAAGTGCGCAAGGTCTAAGGTCACACATACGAGAAGTTGCATTTGTTGTGATCTGATAGTGCTTTGTAATTTTAAAAAGATGTAATGAATTGTAATATCCTAATGAGGTCCTACTATAATTAATTAGGAAAGCTCGAAGGATGACTTAGAGAAATTGAGGACATGGTATAAAGGAATGTTATTTTCCTTGTGATGAAGTGTATAATGTGAGAGACAATTGTGTATTTGTGCAAGTTATATGTGAAGTTGCTAAATGCATGTAAGCGGTCAAAGGGATTAGTGTAATGCAAATTTGAAGATCTGGTATTGAGATCCGAGAAGATATTTGGTGTGATATTGGCATAGTAAGATGACAAAGAAAGAGTTTGAGTTGCAAAGATCAATTTCATTTTATTATTCTAAAAGGAATAATGCTAAGACCATTTGGATAGTGAGTTCGGTGGTTTTTCCCCTAAATTTATTTGGGCAATGGGTCCATCTACCTTCTACAACTCCTAATAGGGTTGGCACAAATCCTAATAGGGTCAAAATTTCCTAATATAGATTCAAAATCTCCTAATAGGGATTGGCATGTACAAAAAAAAAATTCCTAACAGAGCCCATCCTCTTACAAGGAACTTATATACTAGTACATCATTTTGTGGGTACCATCCCCACTAAGGTTTTCCCTTTGATCAAGGGTTTCCCTAGTTAACATATCTAGTGTTATTGTGTTTGTGTATCTTCTTATGGTTGTTGGTTATATTTTTCACATGTTTAAGGTTTAATAAGGTTGATATAAGTTTACATTGATCTTATAACTGATTCCTAACTAGTGGTATTAGAGCTTGGTCACAAGTTCGAATCCTCAGACCCTCAAGTAACACTAAGGGGGAGGTTTTTAGAAATTTGTTTAATGCTCCCCTTGGGATTTATGAAAAGGGCCTAACATCCTCTTATGTACTATAAGTTGAGTAGTTGTATTGGGCATTGACATATCAGCCTTTTGGTGCAACAACATCCCCACTCTAGCACTTTCACATGTGTGATTTCGATTGTTGATATTAATGTCCATTTTTCTATTAGTGACTTAACATTTAGTTAGTTGATTACATTATTACTAAGGTCTACAGTTTATACTAAGCTTTTCATACTTCTAATAGTGTTAACCAAACATTTTAGTTGCTATCAGGCTAAATAATCAGATTGCAGTTCATGTCGAGCTTCATAGTATCTACCGAGCATCTGAGATAGTTTACAATATTGCTTGAGACTATACTTAGATTACAATATTGCTTGAGCATAGTATAGTCTACCAATATTTCCAATAGAAGTGATGAAGATCTTTGTGTTAATCAAGCTCTATAGTATTAACCAAGTATATCAGTGCCTATCGAGCTTGTAGTGTTAACCAAGTGAATTTAGTGTTGAACGAGCATCGCAGTATCAACCGAGTGATTTAGTATCTATCAAGTTTCTCAGTGTTAACCAAGTCATATGGTGCTAACCGAGTTCCTACTACTTGAAGTGATCAGTATGGACCAAGCTTTAATGTCAAATGAGTGCCAGAGTTTGTCAAGTGTTGATAATGTTTGCCAAGTGTCAGAACATCATCGAGTTGTCTTCAGAACCTGAGCTATAGCAATTGACCAACTTTGTAAATTATGATGAATTTGGTATTGTAGCCAAATCCAAAAGTCGGGCATGCCAAAATATATTGCATAAAAATGTAACAATAAAATAAACACTAAGCAACTAATACTTATTCCTACATGTTCATGCAAACCTCAAAATATGAAAGACAAAATGTAGATAATGAAGAGATGACATCCAAAATAGCTTAATCTACTCAAAATAGCACTAATGTAAACCTCACAAAATCACCAAGTGATTGATGATTTCATTGTTGTGGGATGTGATTGTTCACAAATCCTGCAGCATAACAATGGACTAGATAGTGCTCTCTGAAAATGAGGAGAGGGCTCTCCTTTTATAGGAAATGAGATGAAACAGATGGTTCATATTCAATGCAAGATGAAGAGCTAGAATCTCTTAGGATCAATGAGATGTCCATGAGGTGGAGGCCAAGTGGACTCCATGTGGATTAGGGTTTTTAACCATTCAAAGGGGGGAAGATGCTCACACATGTGTGAGCAACCTTTGATGGTGATAGGTCAATGATAGGTGTAAGAGGTGTGAGAAGCATGGTCTCTCACACATGTGTGAGACAATTTGATTCCCATGTGAAGGAGGACACATATGCAAGAGGTGTGGAAGGCATGAGGGGTGTGGGAAGTGTGAATGTTCCTCACACATGTGTGAGCACACACTTAGGATTAAAAGGGGATTAGCAAGGTGATTAGGAAAAGTAAGCGGGATTAAGGAAGTGGGTAGGTTTAGAAGGATGGGTTAGGATAGGAAAGTGAGGTTAGGTGAGGGTTAAAGTTAGGAGCCATGTGCTCAAATAGGATTATAGTTAATATTTAATTTCAAGTGGGATTAGCAAAGGATTAATTAAGTAAAGGAAGTACTTTACTTAATTAAAGTGAATGGGTTAGGATGCAAGTGGGAAGGCTAGAATTTAAATAAACCTTAGTTTATTTAAATCAAAGAAAGGAAAATATAATTAAACAAATGCAAATTTATTTAATTAAAGGTAGGGTAATTAAATACATAATAAATATCTATTTAATTGGTTAGGAAAAGGGTATTCGGACAATTTTAGGTGTCTACAGATTTGTATATATGTAACATATTGTATCATATACAAAGTGTCAGTATTAAGTATGTAAAGAAGTCAAGTAGCAGATGAGTGTGAATTGAAGAAGGCTACAAGCAGTATATGGTATAGTAGAGACTTGTCTATCATAGTAAGGTGATCATTGCAATTCAAAGAATCTCATTTAGCAAATCAAAGTTTTAGATCAAAGATCGCCACTTGTTCATCCTAATAGGTGCATCAGTCAAATCATCTAATAAGGTGAACTTAACAATCTTATTTCAAATCTCCTAACATAGTGCATACTTCATTGTATGTTTGTAAATTCTTTAACAAGGTGGACCTAACAGTCTTATTGCTCCTAACAGGGAAAATCACCAAAAGTGGTCAATTGTAAGCCTTAATAGACCAACTTTATACTGCAATACTAAAGCTTTTGGGTATCATCCCCACCCCAATTTTAATTTCTATTTGGAAGGTATCTAGGTCACCATATCTAGTGTCAAAGTATTATGAATGTTTTATTGTTTTCATTCTTTCATGCATGCAGTTGGATTAGAATAATATATGAAGGATTAATTGGTGAATTAAATTTAAAAAATTTATTGGTTCTTGATTTACCTCTCCCCTCTTAGTAACCTAGCCTACCTTATATTTCCAACAATTGGTATCAAAGCTTTTGGTTCTCACATCAAAAGTTTAACAGCTTGAGAAAAGATCAAAGGAATGGAGGTATATAGGCTAAAAAATGCTATTGAGAATGAAAAATTGGATCTGGAACTAGCCATTGGACAACTCAAGAAAGCAAAGGAGAAACTCTCTCAATCCTTGCAAAGAAGGAAAGATATTGCAGCACAAATGAATGACAATCTCTACATTGAAGAAAGAATTGAAGACTTATGCCAAGAAAGAAATTTAGATGAATACGATGCAACAATAAAAGACATACTTGAGAGGAATCTCAATCTTCAAGAAGAAGTCAAAAAGCTAAAAAGAGAGCAAAAAATCCAATCAACTAGAATGTGTGAAGTCATGGAACAAAAGAACAAAGCCAAAGAAGAGATAGAAAAAAAAGGACAATGAAATCTATCAACTGTCCCTTCAGCAAATAGACTTGATTGATCAACACAATGATGCAAATCAAGAGCTTATCATCCTAAGATCAGAAAATGAAAGACGGTAGAATGATCTCAGCTTGGAAAAGAAAACCAATCAGAGGATGATGAAATCTCAAGAAAGCATGAATCAATTGAATGAAAAAAGTTAGTATAGACATAAAGGAAAAAATGGATTGGGATATATAGATGAAGGTGAATCATCTCAACAAGGAGCTCAAAATAATTAAAGACCTACTTGCAATCATTATGTTAAGATAGGTCATACATCAAATAAATGTTGGAGAAATGGTAAAGTAAAATTCAATGGAAAGTGTTACAACTGTAATAAGCATGGACATAGAGCAAGTGAATGCATAGAGAAACCTAAGTTTGAAGGAAAGTGTCACAATTGCAACAAATGAGGACATAAATATTCAAAGTGCAAGACCAAGAAGTAGAACCCAACAAAGAAAATTGTGAAATCAATATTTGGTTGAGATTACAACATATGGTGTAGATGCCACTACTGTGGTGAGTTTGGGCACTTTGGAGAAAATTGTGTAAAACATCACATGAGGAAGAAAGACACTATAAAAAGGTGTTTTGTATGTACAAAACTTGGACATCTTACCAAGAACCATATGAATAGAGGAAAAGTTGAAGATGCAAAGAAAGCAAAGGCTGCCAATATCAAAAAACAAATGAGACAACAATGGGTGTAGAAAAGTCCAAAAAATGCAAGCCAAAGTCCTAAAATTGTGGATACCCAAGTCAATGAGTTGGATGGCACAACCATTTCAACTAATACATCCATGGAGATTATTAGGAATATGATGCAGAAGAAGTCATCTAACATAAGTTCTAGGAAGCAAGTAGAAAGATCCATATCAACATTTAAGATGCGCAAGTATCACTAAGTGATGATAGAAGTTCAGGACCTTACCGAGTAAAGTTGGGTTGCAAGATCTTACCATGTAAGGTCAAGATGCACTAGACCTACTAAGTTTTGAATAACAGATGTCAAGTTGGTGACTCTACCGAGTACCAAGTTCAGACCGAGTAGTGGTAACCTTACCGAGTTGAAGGTGTCTTCCAAGCCACAAAGACCAAACTAAGTAGAGGATATCCTATCACCGAGAAAACATTTACACAAAGCATTAATGGTGATTGTAAAGAAAAAAAATTGTTAAAAGGAGAAATTTGATCGAATCATTTCACTGTAAATTTATAGAGCTAAGAGTGAAGAGCGATTTTAGAGCCTCTAACCGATTTGAAGTAGTAGTTGGTAAATATTATTTTCATGTTCAAGAATTAACTAAGTGAATGGCATCTTCAAGAAGCAAAGTGAAAAAGGGTTTAGAGATGTTGATTCATGGAGTGGATCACAAGGCTCTTGCATTCAAATTGACCCCAACTATAGTAGAGGCACTTTACCTTATTAGAGTACAGTCGCAAATCCCTTTGAAGGTACTTCTTATACATGATATCAGGTCATTTTATCACTATTTAATTCAAGAGCTTGGAACCCTAGAAATGAACCAAGCATTCAATGAACATTGTGTGGATGGTATTTTGAATCCCAAGCATCAAAATTTAGAGATGAAGGGTTTGACACACATTATGCATATTCCGTGAGATTTCCAAGGAAAATGGATTAGATATATCCTTAGCAAATTTCACAAAATGCACCTGTGGTTGGATCAACCTATCCAAATTACAAAGAAGATGATACATAGGATTACTAGGATTCCAATGATTCCAATGTTGAATAGAGCTAAAACTATGAAAAGCCTAGGTCAGGTTGAACTAGTGAAGAGAACTCTTGTTGAGTGGGATGGCAGAAGAATGAAGCTTAATAGTGTGGCAGACATGGAAATCAAGTTTTGAATACATGTTATTGCACATAAGATATATAGCTTGAGTAGCTATGTGAAGTAGTTGACAAAGCACTGAAGCTGATGAAATATAATTTATCTTTCAACTTTGTCGAGCTACTATTGAGTTAATTGGACAAAAACATGGAGAGTATCTGAGTCTCCAAGAACAATTCATGTAAGTTTGGTTCTCTCTTAACCTATTTATTCTTCTATGTACAATTTTTTTCCCTTCTAAAGGAATTGTAGTACGGAGGAAAGATACACCACTATTGTATCAAATTAATGAGTTCATAGCAGAGATGCGAGAAAATTGAGAAAATTTTGAAAGTATAATAGATGCTTACTTTGAAACATTCAAAGAGAAAATGCAAAGAATATATAGGATTCCTAAGAAATTAGTAGAAGACTGCGAGTATGATATCTATTTTTTGGTAGACTGTCACAAAGTTCACATCCAAGTAGTTAGACCAAGAGTGGCATGGGTAAAACCTTTGGGTTATGAGGTTAATATTGATGACACCAAAGATATTATTAAGGCTCTCCTAAATGAGCCTGTGGATCCCAAGGCTGCATATTTTGGCACATATGAGGAGGCAAAGGCTGGGATTGAACTTGAAATCACACTGCCCAGGCAATGAATAGAGGAAGAAAGAGGATAGAGAAAATCATGGAGAACACCAAATCATCAAGATCTCCTCTTATGTTTATTGAAGGTAAGGAAGATGGCATAGTTGAAGATGAAGATGAAGAGGAGAATGCAGAGGAAGTAGAACTTGAGGAAGAGGAGCCTCCCAAGAAGAAAGGTAAGGTTATAATAAAAAATTTGGCAAAGTATTCCCCTACTGTGTTCATAAGGAGATCAACCAAATCCAAAAGGAAGGTAAAGTTGGGTGATGAAAATGAATTAGATCATATCATGCTTTAGAAGATTTCCCCTACTTTGGAAGAGAGGCTAAAAATACTAAAAGAAGGAGGTGGGGCATCCTTCAAATCACTTAAGTGTGACACCAAGAGTGTAGCAGAGAAGAAATAGATTGAAGATGCCCTAGTGGTATAGATGGAAAAATGAAAATATTCCCTTAATGAACTAGTCAAAGAAGTTCCTAAAAATATCCCAAAAGAAGTTACACCAGTTTGGGAGAATGCATTCAATGTTGCTAAGGACATTAGAGAATAGACCTTGAGTCAACTTATGCCTAATATGTTAGACAAGGAATTTAAGGAATCATTAAAGGAAAATGAGTAGAAGCTTACAATACATTTGATCCTACACATCTATGGGCTGCACAAGCCTAGTGATAATGTTGCAAAATGATGATAAGGATCGGAAGAGAATGTAGAAATAAAAGATGATGAAATAGAAAATGTTGGTGATGATGTTCATGAGGAAGAAGTGTTGGAATTACAATAGGAAAGGAAAACTTTTGGTTGGGGGGGTGGGGGGCCGGGGGGGGTGTGGGGTTGGGTGGGTGGGTGAATCAATAGTTTAACCTTGAACCCATAAAAATCTCACCACACATCCTTCTCATACATTGAAATAACATGTAAAGCATATACATTTGAATCATGTAAGCATTCACACACATAATTCCAAATATGATTACCCAAAAACCCTCCAAGTGAGAAGGTAAAATTGGGGTGGGGATGACACCCACAAATCTTCACTACTACAGTAATAAAGTGTATCCAATGAAGGTTACAATGTTTTGATCACAAGTCATGATCTACCCTATGAAAGGTCTACCCTGTTAAAGGCTTGCAAAGACTTTTAGGTCTCACCTTGTTAGAGGATTTCAACACCCTGTTAGAAGTGTGCCTTGTTAAAGGACTTTAACTTACAACTAAGCAAGCACCTTGTTAAAGGATTTCATACAAACTATTAGGACTACTTTGTTAAGAGTTTTTGACTAAAATCACTTGTTAAAATGTCTCAACTTTGATCTTGTGATAATGAATCACTTCTAAACACTTCTCAATCAGATCTCTATGTTGTATACTCCTCTCTATCCTCTAAGCACTTTCTTGCCTAAAAGCACTTTCTTGCCTGATAATGAATCACCTCTAAACACTTCTCAATTAGATCTCTATGTTGTATACTCCTCTCTATCCTCTATTCTTGTAATGCCCCGCCAAGGGATCCAAAGAATTAACCTAAAGTTTCACTAAGTTTGGTAGCATTTTTCTTTTAAACATGAAAGATAAACCACATTCACATCAAACACATAGTAGCGAAAACAATAACATACAATCAATTGTAAGCATACATAATAGGTTACATTCGTTAAGGATCCCAAGACATTGAATTACATCTAAATCAACTAATACTAATGATTCCATCTAACACTACATGCACATGAAATAATAATGAAAAGTCCAACATTCTTAAATTACATCTCTAATTGCTCAATCATCCACTGTACATGCCATAGGGTATGAAAGGCATAAAAGAATATACATCCATGTAATTAAAGTACATCATCACTAATTCTAATCCATGATGCAATAACATAAATGAAACCACAAATCATACATGATACATCATCATAGAAGATATAAACATTCATCGTAAAAGATAACCATATCATCAAACATAATTATCTAAGTGCACAGTTCCTCCCAACCATTAATAGCATCATTAGACCATCGTGGATCCTAGCCATCCCTCTGTGCATAACATCCCAAATCACTGAAGAGATCAGTGATATTAACATAGTAGGAATGTCACTCCTAAATCATACTACATCATATGCAGAAAGTAATCTAACATGCAAAGTAAAGCATAAGATAACATCATCTAACATATGCAAATCATCAATGTGAGGATACATGTCCACCATCATAATCCATGAAGATAGATGCCACAAAGAATACATCAGCCACGATGTCTCAGACGAATCTCAAATGATAAGAGTGAAAAAGCACTACCACCTAACCACATGGAACCTAAATGGTCCACTCCCACCATGCTGAGGAGATAATCTCAAGTCCCAAACAAGCTATCAAATCACATAATACAAAAACTCTCTAAGTCCAGGAATCCTAAAAGTATACTAACTCAAAGGTTCCAATCACAAAATGACATCTAATTCTCAGAGACACACAATGACATGTAGGAAACCTACTATGCAAGCGGGAAAGTGTCATTGCATAAATCATGTAGAAGTTACCCTGGTAGTTAGCTTAGGACTCTAGGGTCCCTACTGATCCTTATGCAGCCACTAGTATCCTCTCATACAGACGAGGCATACTACAGAATGAAAGGTCGCAACCAAGCATTCTCTCTACTCCCATCCTATTCTGTACTAGCACTCGAGGCATGGGTGAGAACAAATAATTATCTTATTAGGTTCATTTAATTCCCATTTAGTGTAAATGTTTTCACTTATTAATAAAACTTACAATGAGTTACCCTGGCAGCCACTTAGGGCCCCGACCCCCATTGCAAGCCACTTCCCATCACTACAAGTAGATAACCTACCCTAAGCTCATGGAATCATAAATCTCAAAATGCAAAAATATAATCCATAATATAAACATCAAATTTCCATGAGTCAACTGAAAAACATCCATAGATAATCATGACCACAACAGTTCTCTATTAACAACTGAAAGTATCACTGATAATCAAAAGTATCCATTGGTTCTCAATAACCAAAATATATCTCAAAATCATACTGATCGAAGACTCCAAAATGGTTGATTCAAAACATGTCACAACATGACATCATCAATAAATAAATCAACATTTTAGTCCCATCATGGCGACTAGAAAGTAATCCAAGGATAACTGATCGATGACTCAAAAATGGTTAAGTCAAGTGTCTCAGGTACAAAGAACTCAGCTTCACTCAAGAAGACTGATAAGCAATAACAATTAGTAATTACAAACATCTCATAGAGCATACCATCACATAATCATGGTTGGGTTTATAAATATTGAATTCAAGACATCATCATGACATCACACTCATACCCCCCGAGCCTCTGGTAGATGTCCTATAACTGGTCAACACTAGTCAACCCAAAAACCCGAAACAAGAAGCATAGAGAAAACACAATGCAAGCACATGTTTTGGTTTGCTAAAATTACATAGTTGAATTGAGAATGGAGGTTTCTGTTTCTATTTGCAAGTATACTACAAGTATATAAGATTTATCATTTGACCTACAAGTCAACCCGTTTGTTCCCTCGATAACATTATCCTTCCATTATTTAAAATTACATTCTAAGAATAATTAAAGGATAAATAGTCACTCATTAAACTAATCTTCATTGACCCTTAATTAAATCATTCGTTTTATTTTGCTAAGATCAATGTTACTAATTGAATAACTCTTCCTTATCATTAATTCAACTTCTCCAAAAAAAACCAAAGGATCATATTTTTTTTTTAAATTATAAGAAAGCTAGTTATCAATCTTCGAGTAAGAAAATTATATCAACAAAATTAACTAGTCTTACTTTAACGCCATGCTTTATTAATTAATCTTAATTAAATCATATAATTAAATTAATTAATAACGTACACAATCCATGACTCTATATCATTCTAATAGTTCTTAATTAAAACTTAATTAAATATCACTAAAACTTAAGTCTCTGGATTAAATCATCACTAACAACCATTAAAAATACCTAAGGTCATTATTCAAGTCATTAAAATAAGACTTATCAACTTCGATGTAAATACTTAACAACTTCACTAGAAGAATTGATATTAGCATATCAATTAAAACTTTATTACATAACTTAATTATTAATTAAATTTAATTAACTCTAAGTAATTAATTTAATTAATAATTACATATCCATATCAACGACCCAATTAATAACTAGCCATAATTTGCAAGTTAAAGATCAATCATAATCCAATTCTTTAATATTAATAGTTCAATTATGACTTGTTATTATTTAATAACAAGTTATATTGGAAATCTTATTAATAAATCTATAATGACCACATTCGTCATTCTTATCAATGAATACTAATATTTCCTTAACAAATTCGTATTATTGATAATCATTCAACTTAATTAAAATTCATTAAATATCACACAACTTAATTAATATCATAACTATATTTAAAATTCATTAAATATCAGTTGATTAAAATCAACCATACTCCAAATCCATTAATATTAATAATTTAATAATAACTTGTTAGTCATAACAAGTTATATTAAAAATCTTATAAATAAATTGACTATACCAAATTCATCACTACGAATATTAATGTCTCATTCCAATTTAATAATAATTAATGAATTATTATTAAATTAATAATCCATATTTAACATTACTGTGATTATAATATTAGCCAATGTAACATATTGACCATAACATTTAATATTTGTAACTTTACAAATATTAATGTTAAGTCACGACTTTATATACATATTACATGATAACATATATTACCATTGATAGCTATATATATATCATTAAAATATTGTTACTAGATATTAAAATAACAATATAAAACTTAATCACCAAACACTATTAATAAAACAATAATTTTAAAACTATGTTTATTTAAAATCTTGAATATTAAAAATTCAATTATATATACACACACACACACACATACATATATATACATATATAATATATATATATATATATATATATATATATATATATATATATATATATATATATATATATATATATATATATATATATATATATATATATATATATATATCGAATTGCAAATTCGATTCATATCATAACCAAGAAAAATAAGTATATATATTACTTGTACCCATGACTGCAATGTTGTCATCGCCGTGACAGTGTCACAGTTATAAAAATGTTTTTGGCCGCAGTATATATGTGACACGGCAGTGCCGTGCAAACCTGCTGGCACAGACCTGTGACAGCGTGCAGCAGTGCCGCCGACCACTGTCGTGTACTATGGGGTGGGGGTACGGGTTCGTCCCTCCCCGCCCCATTTAAATTTGCCAATATTTATAATAATAAAAATGCGCATCAAATATTTTCTCAACCACGCAACGTTTTATATATACATTTTTTAATATAAACATTTTTAAATAAACATATATATATATATATATGTATGTATGTATGTATGTATGTATGTATGTATGTATGTATACATACATACACACACAGATTGTATATATTTGAAAAGAGAACATATATAAACAAAAAGGGCTTTCTAATTTTTAAACTAAGAATTTCTCCTTTAAAAATAATTGTTCTCTAGATTTTATTCAATAATCCTTCTAATAGATTTGCTTATAAATTTTAATTCGAACCCGAACCCGATTTAGAACTAATTTCTTTCCTAATTGGAACTAGGGTTTAACCTATTTGAGCTCTCTATTGAATTCTTCGCACAAGGAGAGAATCAACATGCAAATCTGAATTAAACATTCATCACAAGAATTATCCAAGCAGTCATCTAGCAGACACAATGAAGATAGGAAGAGAAAGTGTGCAAAAAGGGAATATGCAAAAATCACGAGTGCACCTGGATACTGATGCTAATTCTTTTCTCCTTAGAATCTGCAGAGCAAGCTCCTTCCTTCTCCTACGTTCTCGATCTTCCAACCACGCTCCAAATGCTCTCCCTAAGCTTCTAAGAGTGCCTCCTTATAAAGAACTCTCAGGAAGCGCCTAGAATGTCTCTAGAAGCAACCAGAAGGTGTTGACAACTAAGCATGAGTCTTTTCCAACCTTCTAGATGATTCATAAGGTTGTAGACACCATGTGCTTAATTTGTGCGCCAACTCTTGTGTTGTTGACAACACGTGCATAATTAGAGTGCAAACTCCTGTGTTGTTTACATGACAACTTCTGAGAATTCGCAAACTCCTATGTGAACAAATATTAGAATAATGCACATTAATTAATTTAATATTCACTTTACTCTTTTCAATTTAATTTATTAATTTTTAAATCTTATGCACTCACTTTAATAACTCCACTTGTTTTTATCTTAATATATTTATATTTTAATCACATGCACACATCATGCAATCTAGAATCTTTTAATAATTTTAATATCTTTTCCACTTTTAAATTTATATTCGAAACTTTAATTGCTAAAATATTTATTAACTTAAATAAATATTATCACATTCCAACTTTAACTTTATCTTTAAATTTAATTATTTTATTTAATTAATTTCCTAATTAATTAAATAAAATAAATATTAAAATATCATATTAATTTTCCATTAAATTAAACCATTAATTAAATCTTTTAATTAGGCTTAATTAATAGAAAATACATCAAAGACTCATAAAATAAAATACGAAAAACCCACTATAGCAAAACACATCCAAAATTAAACCAAAAGGGTTAATACCACGAATTACATCATCTGACGCATTCAGAGGGTACTCAACTTAGATACTTGTCCTAATTTCCAATTAGGACAAATGGCTTAAAGGGTTGGGATTTGGACTGGAGAATTTATCTCCCCTCTCTTACCATTGAGATAATGCGATAGGGTACGCTCATCCTGGCAATTCAAGAAAGTCGATACTCGGTACCTGCAACCTACATAAAAACCATGCATGTACATACTATATATATATACATATATACATATATATATATATATATAACTATATATATATATATATATATATATATATATATGTATATATGTATATATGTATATATGTATATATATATATATATATGTATATATGTATATATGTATGTATATATGTATATATGTATGTATATATGTATATATGTATATATGTATATATGTATATATATATATATATGTATATATGTATATATATATATATATATGTATATATGTATATATCTATGTATATATGTATATATGTATGTATGTATGTATATATGTATATATGTATATATGTATATATATGTATATATGTGTATATATGTATATATGTATATATGTATATATATGTATATATATATATATATGTATATATGTATATATATGTATATATGTATATATATGTATATATATGTATATATATATATATGTATATATATATGTATGTATATATGTATATATATGTGTATATATATATGTATGTATATATGTATATATATGTGTATATATATATGCTAAGCTAAACAGGCAATGGCAGGAAGTGGTGCATCGTGTAGATCTCAACTAGCAGGTGACTACGATTCCCTTCCTTAACCACATCAGAAATGCCATACAGAAAGAAAACAAACATGCACACCATACACATGCAAGTATGGGCTAAGTATCCATGAGAAAACACATATGATAATAAATCATCTAACTAATCCATAACTGAAAATAATGTAATAAACATCATGCATACATGAAATGTAGAGTTTAAGTAATCTCATCACATATCAATTGAATCCATAGCACAATATTTGGTAGTCTCAAAACAATGCTGCTAACCATCAACATAAAACTAGCCCTAAAAGAGTTCGACAATGATAACAAAATGCAACCTAGGGATAGGTACTACAATTCTACTCTAACTGATTTTGTAATTCAATCTCACTTCATAATTTCTAAGCCATCATGAATGCTCTATTTGTGCATGCAAACTTCTTTCTTAGCTCCTTCTATTCCTTGCACACTCATTTGGAGTTTAGGATTCGTCCTCCTTAAGAAGACTTAGTGACTTAGGGTTAGGTATGAATCTACAGCTGAGATTCATCAATTTTTTTGATTTATCCTTACCATTTTCTAATTGGCTACATGTAATTGCATACGAAATCCAACTAGAGATTTGTCCTTATCTCCAGAATATCAAAATTCAATTTTAAGTCGGCTCAAAAATGGTTTACATAATTATTTGTGCCATTACAAACAAATATGTCAAAACTATGTCACTCAGCATCTGAAGTATCTGATGCTCGGCATGCATTAATCTTTTTGTTGTGACTCGACATCCATTGTTTACTTAGCTCCTGTATCACTTGGCATATACTATTTGCTCAGCACTTTAGTGACTTGGCACATGAGTGACTCGACACTGGCTATGACTCAGCATGGTCTATGTTTTGCTTAGCATATGTCACTTGTTTGGCATGAATTAAGTAAATAACTTAAGTGTGTTGACATTCACTTGCCAAAACCAATCTAAGATTAACAATCTCCCCCTTTGACATGGTGTCAAAAACACTTAAGTATACATTATCATCCTTAATCTTACAAGCATAACATGTCTCAATGCGACTTATATAAAAAACTTCAAAATTCCAAAATTTTGCAATAACTTAGATACCTTAAAGTTTGATAACTCCCCCTGAGTTGATATGTTTGTTCTATATCCAAAATTGGGTACTCTTGTTGAGTAAATGTGTCTCTGCTAATACACTTTGACTTCATGTTGTTTCTCTTTCATCTGATACTTCTTGTAGACTTGTATTTTGATGCTTGCTCTCCCTTCACTGATTCTGGCTTTTCTCTACTCCTCTTATGTCATTTTCATTTTCATTCTCATATGTCATTTTCATTTTCAAAAATATGTCTCCCCCTTTATCTTATCCACCCCTTTTTTCTCTCTCCCCCAAAAATATATATCTCCCCCTTTTTTGATACTTATGTCAATGGGCTATACACTAATTGTGTGTTGTTTGTCTAGAAAATTTTTATGGACATCTAATATACTCTTAAAAGTTGTATCCCAGTTCTCACGCATTACATCCAATGACTTGATTTGGATTGTAAGCTCGGAAGTAAGGTGAACTAGACCATCTAAGGTAGAAAGATTGGGGTCTTTCTTCATTAGGGGTTTAGCATAGCCTAGCTTCTTGTGCAATATTTCTACATGGGGGGTGAGGGTTGCTTGGATTCTAGTCAGTTTGGTCCTTATGTTGGCCTCATCTACTGTTAATACAGTTAACTGACTATTTGTTTGAAGCAATGTCCTAAAATGCTTCTCACTTTGAGTTGTATTTTTTGGTAGTCTTGCACTTGATGTAGAAATTTGGCTCTCCAGAATTAGAACGTGACTTCTGGTCTCTTGGGTGAATAGTGTTGGATTGCATAATTTTGTGTATAATGAGAATATGTTCTTAAGTACCTTCTTCACATCCTCAACGTTAGTTTCCAATGAAACTTTTGTTAGTGCTATATCACCAAATATTTTCTCATTCACTTTGTTTTGGAACTTCTTTTCTAACCATTCAAATAATTTGGCATTTGTATCCAGGTCTTCATTACTAACCTTCTCCAGTATATCTGTCAGTTGATTCATTAGTGGCTTGCCCTCATCTGGAGTTGGTAGACTAACTGCATCTAAAAAGATGTATTTGATGTCTTAAAGTGCCTACTTCTACTTGTGCTCCCTTCTAAGCATTTCCTGATGCTTTATCCTTGCTAAGCCCTGCTGCAACATGCCCATTTGTTCTATTGGCGTGGTATCAAAATCAAACTTTGGTGAAATTATCTCTTCATCAAGGCTCACATCTCCATATTGAATTCATTCTTTAGCTTTTGATGAACTCAGGCTCGGCACTAAGATCTACAATGGAGTAGCATCTGTGCTTGGCTTCTAAAGAGTATGACTTGATGGAGTGCGAGATACTTGTAAGGTTACTAGGGCTTGGATGCCAGTTTGCTCCTTCAGTTGTGGTGTCATCTCACTCACTTCAAGCTTTCCTTGTTCTACTACAATGACCTGACTTGCACCTTGTCCTTGTGTAATAGGTGTAGATAAGTCTATCTAACCTATTTCTATAGTAGCAACGTGTGCTTCCATTGTGCTCTTTTATACAATATCAATCTTGGCAATTGTATCAACCTTATTTGATATGGCTTTTGGGATCTTTACCAAAGGTTATACATTAGTGACTAGAGGGATGATGGAAGGTGGTTCTTGTGGATTCACCTTTTCCCTTGCAACATCAGTCACTGATTTCTATAGCTCATCCACATTGACCAAAATAGGATTGTCACAAAGTTTGGCCTATAATGTAAACTAATCTAAGATCTTCTTCAAATCATCTTTAGTGAGGGGATTAATGTTCTGAACTGATAGATCAGAAACATCCTTGACAATTATTGTCTCAATAGTCTCACTTGTGACATGTAGAGGACTGACACTTGACAATCATGTGTCTTGCACACTCTGTTCTTTTGGTTGCTCAGGCTTAGCTGTTGCCTTATCGTCTTCTTGCATTTTTGTTCCTCCTCCAACTGTGTCACCTTTTTCATCATATTCTTCATCGTCCTTTACTTTAATGGGTTCTTCTTCTCCTTCCTTTACTATTGTCAACCCATAAGTAAGTTTCCACATCTAAGTGGTCTTCTCAACAACATCTTCAGTATTATTTTGCAAAATGTTGAAGACTCTATATTTAGGTACAAACCTAACTACATACTTCTTCTGTCATGTCCCCAATTTTTGGTGACAGTTCAATTTAATTAATTTAATTAATGGTTGTCCAAGGACGACTAATTAGTTATTTTAATTAAATAAATAGTTATTAAAAGATAACTTTATATTTAATAAAGTTACTTGGATTATTTAATAAAGTCACTTGAGGGATAAGATCAAAAAGGTTCTAGAAGTCTCTGGAGAGGATGGAGAAAAAGAATAAATAGGCACCCCGGGGCTCCATTCGAATCAGGCAGTTGATTATCTCTCTCTTTGTTTTCAGATTGTGATTCAATCACGGGTGCATTGTGGAAACCTAGGGTTTCGGCAATTGTCACAGTTGGCCATTGAGAACGATAACTCTCAATTGGTACGCAATTTTGAGGGTGTGAAATATCATCCGAATTATTGCAGATTGGAGGTGACATTCAGTCATTTCATCAGGGTGATTACTTGCGGCTTAAGGTCAATTTGTAGTTTTGTTCATTGAAGGATTTGATTCAGATCCATCGGTTCTGAATGTTCAAAATAAACAGATTGAAGACCAAGATGGAAGCTAGGCGATGATGGAGTTAAGGAAGCAGCCAAGTTTGATGAATTTTCATGGACAACTCCAGAACTTCCGAAGCTGAAATCACCATTAGCGGACAGGCAACATTTCTCAATCACGCTCCATATCACGCACGACTCAGGGCCCAAGGTTTTAATATCAGGTGGATTAAAAGAATTTCGAAGGAATTAAACCATAGTCAGGGATTCAATTCAGATCACCAGAGGGGTTCGATTTGCTGATGGAAGAGGAAGGATTTCTATAACATTGGCAAAATTCGAATGGATGATTCAGAATCATAATAATGCGAAACCTGGAATCCGGACCCGTCATGGTAGAAGGTTATGCATTTTGAATAGATTGATAGTTTCTTTAGAAACTCGTCTGGCCCAGTATTGGAACCCATTCACGACAAATATCCAAGGTAGATAGCACATTTCCAGTCAAGTGTTGTTCACACTGATTACACAACGCGCTCTCCTTTCGCTCCAATATTTGGCAACAAGTTTTCATACTCTTGGATCTCGATGGCGGCAACTATAACATCTGGGCGTCCATGAAAAATTACTGGTTAAATCGCAAGTCACGACAGAGCATGCAAACTGTGTCAAATTCGGCTCGAACTCTTGTCTTGCGGGCTCAGTTGTGATTACAGGATTAAGACTGGTGCGACTCCCGGCTTCTGCCCCAGTAGTGGGAATCCGTTAGTGACACAAGTCCGTTACCAGCTTCTCTCTTGCGTAAGATAGGAAGCAAGATTTCGGTTGGCCGCACAACCTGACATCAGGTGGATCCTGCGGATTTGTATTAACCCGTGGCTAGGCAAACGGCGTCAATTCCGGCAGGTGTCGAAGGGAAGTGTTGTGGTCAGCGTTCCATCCGCTGAGGCGACATCAACATCGACGCGGGTTAAAGGAAGGATGCCAATCGCACAAGACCAAGGTCGCAGGCAGATGGTGATATGAAGAAGTAGGGAGATGCAAATTTCGCACAGGTCAAAAATGGCAGTTAAGTTGACGGCCATAGCAATCAGGTCTGAGAATTTCATTAAGTGGCAGATACTCAGGATTTTGATCTATTATGTATATTTGTTGACAATTGCAATTATTGTAGCACTTGCAATAA
Source organism: Cupressus sempervirens (assembly GCA_028749045.1). NCBI lineage: Eukaryota > Viridiplantae > Streptophyta > Pinopsida > Cupressales > Cupressaceae > Cupressus > Cupressus sempervirens. The sequence continues at coordinate 377,646,083 of CM053785.1, forward strand.
AACCATTTTGAATTTCTACTATCAATTTGTATTTGGTTAGCACGGTTACTTGGCAGACCTAGCCGGAAACATCATAAATTGAAATTTTGTGCCAAGTGTTCGACGAAGTACCACATTCCAGAATTGTTATTTAGTGACCTTTATAGCTAGGGTCATCTCAGTGGTATCAGAGCTCGATTGTTAATTGTTTGACGAAATGTCTGCCAAACCTTTGAAGTTTTAAGTTGGGGTGTAAAAAGGAGCAATAACCTACCAGGGTTATTTCAGTGGTATCAGAGCGATTTTCTTGCCATCCTGTGGGATGAGAACCGACTTACAGGAGTGATCAGCACTCTACTTCAACCAAGATGTACAGGTACAACACAAAGTCTCCAAGGACACAATCTCGGACAAGTAATAGACAGAGTATTCAGAGTCGGAATTGTGGAAAGGAGGACTATTCAGGCATTCAGGATGAGCTCAGAAAAATCAAACATAACATGTCTGAACTGTTGGTTAAACACCACCGTATGCTTGACAGGCTGTCCGTCCTAGCTAAGGTGAATAAATCAACTGGATTTCGTTTTGACAAATCTTCTCACAAAGCGTTGACTGATACAATGAGAGATGTTACTAGGAACCTTAATGAGGAGTTCGAGAAACAAGTGTGCAACCAGCCAAAGGCTTCAGTTCGATCACAGGAAGAAGTGGTGAAGGATATTACGCTGATGGATAGTAACTGTCAACTTGACACTCAAGTTGAGACAGTTGAATACGAGCTTTCCAAGGGTGATGTCTCAGATACTCAAGGTAGTTTGGTTCCGACAAGCAATGATTACAGTAAGGCGAGTTCAGATGATGATGATGTCATTGTGCATGATGATGAGATACCTGGTGAAAATGAGCAGACATCGAGCTTTTATGATTTTGCTAACAGAGAGTACCAGGCTCAGTTAGATGCTTCGTCACATGCGGATGAGAATGGCAGTACTTCACATGATTTGTCCAGCCAGCTGAAGGTAAGCAAAGATAGTATTGTGGCTTCTTTATCCCATCATGACAGGATGCGGGAGATGTTAGAAGAGCACATCCAGATGATTCAGTTACAAGGAAGACATAAGGGAGTTCAAGCAAAATCTTCTTGTTGTGACTTACATGCAATTGGTGAAGGAATGGGAACAACGAAGTTGAGTTATTTACATCTTCTATCAGATCGTGACCATCTTCTAAGCCTTGCCAAAGACTATTCAGATGCCTTGAGGAGGAAGGAGGAGGAGGTTGTCAAGCTTTCTTGCGAGCTTGAGGACACTCGAGCAACTTTGGCATTACAGGACTGGGAGAGACATAAGAATGAGCATGGCATGGAGCTAAGTTTAATTTCATCTGGTACGTCTAACACTCAGCTTTCTACATTTGATGGATCATATATGGTAGCTGATAATGTTACGAGTTCATCTTGCATTCACATCCAGGATACAAGGACAATGGCAGACAGGTACGTGAAGTTAATTGGTATTGAGGTAAGAAGTTTGCTTGAGTTACCAGCTGTTCCTTGTTTACGAATATGGACTCAAGAATGTTTCAACAGCGTTTGGGATTCAATTGACTGGAGAGCACTTAATAGTAGCAATGTTTGTTTGAGTGCTATCATGGATTTGATTAGCAGAATATACGGCGTTATCTTTCCCTGTGCCAGCAGAACATCCGATGTTGGTATTAGTTTTTATGCACCGTTGTTGGGTTTGGTTCATATTTCCAGTCGACCATTCTTGCTGAAGGGTGTTGGAGGTTTTTCATATTTGGAAGCATGTACAGATGAGTCCCAGGATCGTTTTGACCTTGATGACATCCGGGAGAATGAAGTGAACAGTTTTGAAGATTCAGCTTCCTTGACAGTTTCTTTAGGTACAGAAGAGCTTGATAGCAGGACTACAGATTTTGACACTCTGGATGTTGATATGAGTTTTAAAGTTGATTCAAAAAATATGGATGATAATAATCCAGAGACCAGTATTTTTGAAGACATTCCTCCAGTCAATGTGTCAGAGGGAGTTTATAGAAGACAGTCTAGCCAGAGCCATCATGTGGTTAGCCAGTTGAAAGTTAGTGAGCGAGACATTGCTATCGCCTGTGAGCATTTTGATACTGCTCGTCAATTGTTGGCTATTACTGGTTGGGGTTCTTCTATGACAGATGAGTCCAGCGGTGGTTACTTTTCTTTGGCAGAGATTCACGCCTTGCGCGAAGCTGTTCGAATTTTGAAGCAGGATTATTTACGATTGGTAGCCGACCGTGATCACTTGGTTGAGTGGGGAAGTACAGCATATGAGGCACTCTTGGATCGTGAAGAGGAGGTGAGTGAGCTTTCCCAAGAGCTCATAGCGACTACTAAGGCGTTAGAGGACACACAGCGGGATCTACAGAAGTCGTAGTTTCAGTTGAAGGAGGTGACCGTGGAGTTGGAGCATTTGCAGTCAAAACCAGCCCCAAACCCAATTTATTTGACTACTGAGGTAGATGACGGTAAGTACACTCCTATAGTTGCTTTTGAGGAGCTTATTGTTGAGGCTGACACACATATTCAAGATTTGGTAGTAGCTGGTCCTAATGAGTTTGGGATACCGGTAGAGTCAAGTCCCCAGACTGATTCTTCTCAGATAGTTGATAGTATGGTACAGTTGAGTATGCCACCCTTACAGGAGGACCAGTTGTGGTGTAAAGGGGAGTATGTTAATGCTTCCTCATATAATTTTTACTGCACTGAACCGTTCATGGAGTATTTGCTAGATAGTGCATGTGTTCATTTGGACTCGCATAAGGTGACAGAGGGTGTTCTCATCCAAGATACTAGTGTTATTTGCAGATTGGTTGAGAAGATCATAGGGGTCCTTTCTACTATGCTACCTCACAAGGATCTCGAGGAAGGGTTTGTTGAGCAGAATGCACGGGATCCTAACCAGCCTACAGTCACTCAGAGTCAGAAAATGGAGCCATCTGTTGATTCTCAGTTCAGTGATGATGAGCCAGCAGCAGAGTTTGGAGGTTCTTACCGGCATTATACGGTAGGGTACGCTCATCATTTCTCTTTTGACACAGAGGTAGAAGATTTTATTTCACGCAGATGTAGATTGGTTCCAGTTTCTTACCATCCATTAGGGGATAGATGGGCACTATCTTTTGAAAATAAAACTGGTAGTAGCAAGTTACTCGGCCTGCAGCATCGACACGCCCGGAGCAGTTCTTCAGAGATTGGATTTGATGGCAGTGATTCAGGCACCTATGGCTGTTGTCATATCTACAGTGCAGTTGGGTGCAGGTGTCATTTTGACAGGAGCTTGAGTTTTGATAGAGTTGATGTTTCAGTTGGCTTGAGTTCCGCAGAATGCTTTCTTCTACCGACATTTACAATGGGTTTTCAGATAATTTCATCAGAAGTGTCAGTTGTTTGGATGTTGGGTACATTTCCTCAGATACTGGTACTGATGATTTCTCCACGGGAGTATGATGAGGATTGGGATGATACACAGATTTACATTTGGGATCCAGGAAGACTGATTGGTTCATGGTTCAGCCATTGCTTGGGGACAAGCAATTTCAGGAAGGGCGGACTGTCATGTCCCCAATTTTTGGTGACAGTTCAATTTAATTAATTTAATTAATGGTTGTCCAAGGACGACTAATTAGTTATTTTAATTAAATAAATAGTTATTAAAAGATAACTTTATATTTAATAAAGTTACTTGGAGTATTTAATAAAGTCACTTGAGGGATAAGATCAAAAAGGTTCTAGAAGTCTCTGGAGAGGATGGAGAAAAAGAATAAATAGGCACCCCGAGGCTCCATTCGAATCAGGCAGTTGATTATCTCTCTCTTTGTTTTTAGATTGTGATTCAATCACGGGTGCATTGTGGAAACCTAGGGTTTCAGCAATTGTCACAGTTGGCCATTGAGAACGATAACTCTCAATTGGTACGCAATTTTGAGGGTGTGAAATATCATCTGAATTATTGCAGATTGGAGGTGACATTCAGTCATTTCATCAGGGTGATTACTTGCGGCTTAAGGTCAATTTGTAGTTTTGTTCATTGAAGGATTTGATTCAGATCCATCGGTTCTGAATGTTCAAAATAAACAGATTGAAGACCAAGATGGAAGCTAGGCGATGATGGAGTTAAGGAAGCAGCCAAGTTTGATGAATTTTCATGGACAACTCCAGAACTTCCGAAGCTGAAATCACCATTAGCGGATAGGCAACATTTCTCAATCACGCTCCATATCACGCACGACTCAGGGCCCAAGGTTTTAATATCAGGTGGATTAAAAGAATTTCGAAGGAATTAAACCATAGTCAGGGATTCAATTCAGATCACCAGAGGGGTTCGATTTGCTGATGGAAGAGGAAGGATTTCTATAACATTGGAAAAATTTGAATGGATGATTCAGAATCATAATAACGCGAAACCTGGAATCCAGACCCTTCATGGTAGAAGGTTATGCATTTTGAATAGATTGATAGTTTCTTTAGAAACTCGTCTGGCCCAGTATTGGAACCCATTCACGACAAATATCCAAGGTAGATAGCACATTTCCAGTCAAGCGTTGTTCACACTGATTACACAATGCGCTCTCCTTTCGCTCCAATATTTGGCAACAAGTTTTCATACTCTTGGATCTCGGTGGTGGCAACTATAACATCTGGGCGTCCATGAAAAATTACTGGTTAAATCGCAAGTCACGACAAAGCATGCAAACTGTGTCAAATTCGGCTCAAACTCTTGTCTTGCGGGCTCAGTTGTGATTATAGGATTAAGACTGGTGCGACTCCCGACTTCTTCCCCAGTAGTGGGAATCCGTCAGTGACACAAGTCCGTTACCAGCTTCTCTCTTGCGTAAGATAGGAAGCAAGATTTCGGTCGGCCGCACAACCTGACATCAGGCGGATCCTGCAGATTTGTATTAACCCGTGGCTAGGCAAACGGCGTCAATTCTGGCAGGTGTCGAAGGGAAGTGTTGTGGTCAGCGTTCCATCCGCTGAGGCGACATCAACATCGACGCGGGTTAAAGGAAGGATGCCAATCGCACAAGACCAAGGTCGCAGGCAGATGGTGATATGAAGAAGTAGGGAGATGCGAATTTCGCATAGGTCAAAAATGGCAGTTAAGTTGACGGCCATAGCAATCAGGTCTGAGAATTTCATTAAGTGGCAGATACTCAGGATTTTGATCTATTATGTATATTTGTTGACAATTGCAATTATTGTAGCACTTGCAATAAAACCATTTTGAATTTCTACTATCAATTTGTATTTGGTTAGCACGGTTACTTGGCAGACCTAGCCGGAAACATCATAAATTGAAATTTTGTGCCAAGTGTTCGACGAAGTACCACATTCCAGAATTGTTATTTAGTGACCTTTATAGCTAGGGTCATCTCAGTGGTATCAGAGCTCGATTGTTAATTGTTTGACGAAATGTCTGCCAAACCTTTGAAGTTTTAAGTTGGGGTGTAAAAAGGAGCAATAACCTGCCAAGGTTATTTCATCTTCATAGCCTTAGCAATTTGTGTCTTTGTTGATTCTGGCATCACTTGGGCTAGAGATGTTTCCCTTATTTGTTTCTCCAAGTTTAGATAATAGTGCCATTTTTTCTCGACACTGTCATACAGACTCTTAGGCATTAAGTTGGCAATCTCTAGTGGAGTTGTCTTGAATTTTGTCATAATGGAATATATGGCCTCCTCCACTTGATTTTTCTCTACTTTACCCAATTTATCAAAATCAACATGACTCAGTACAAGGCTCTAATACCAATTGTTGGAATTATAACAGGAAAGGCAAACTTTTAGCGGGGGGCGAATTAGTAGTTTAACCTTGAACCCATATAATTTTCACCACACATCCTTCACATACTAAAATAACATGTAAGCATATACATCTGTATCATGTAAACATGCAAGAATTCACACACGTAACACTAGATATGATTACCCAAAAACCCTCCAAGTGAGAAGGTAAAATTGGGGTGGGGATGACACCCATAAGTCTTCACTACTACAGTAATAAAGTGTATCCAATAAAGGTTACAATATTTTGATCATGAGTCATGATCTACCCTATAAAAGGTCTACCATGTTAAAGGCTTACAAAGATTGTTAGGTCTCACCTTGTTAGAGGATTTCAAAACTATGTTAGAAGTGTACCTTGTTAAAGGACTTTAACTTACAACTAAGTAAGCACCTTGTTAAATGATTTCATATAGCATGTTAGGACTACTTTGTTAAGAGATTTTGACTAAAATCACTTGTTAGAATGCCCCAGCTTTGATCTTATAGTTAGCACTTGCTTGCCTGATAATAGATCACCTCTAAACACTTCTCTTCTTGATCCTTCTCGATCAAATGTCTTCATGTTGTATACTCTTCTCTATCCTTTGTTCTACTCTAACTAATTTTGCAATCCAATCTCACTTCATAACTTCTAAGCCACCATGAATGCTCTATTTGTGCATGCAAACTTCTTTCTTAGCTCCTCCTATTCCTTACATCTCATATAGAGTTTAGGGTTTCGTCCTCCTTAATAAGACTTAGTGACTTAGGGTTAGGTATGAATCTATGATTGAGATTCATCCATTTTTTCGCTTAATCCTTCCCATTTTTTGATTGGCTACATGTAATTGTATAGAGAATCCAACTAGAGATTCATCCTTATCTCCAAAATATCAAAATTCAATCTTAAGTCGGCTCAAAAATGGTTTATATAGTTGTTTGTACCATTACAAACAAATATGTCAACATTGTGTCAGTCGGCATTTGAAGTCTCTTATGCTCGTATGCATTAATCTTTCTGTTATGTCTTGGCACCTGCATTGCTTAGCATCCACTATTTACTCAGATCTTATGTCACTCGACATATACTATCTGCTCGACACTTGAGTGACTCAACACTCACCATGACTCGACATGGTCTATGGTTTGCTTGGCATATGTTACTTGTTCAACATGAACTGAGTAAATAACTTAAGTGTGTTGACACTCACTTGTCAAAACCAATTTAAGATCAATAAGAAGAGTAAGAAGCTACATGAGGAAGTCTTCCAAAAATTTAGATTATTGAGGATATTAATGTAGAGAAGATGGCAACAAAGATTATGATTTCCCTTCCTCATTCTTTGAGTGAAGATTTAGTGCAATGTAGCTTAGAGAAGGTTTCTACCGAGTTGGTTGAGGTTAAAACTAGATCACCAAGCACCCAACCAATATCTGGAGTTACTCTATCAAGTGAAGTGTCTAACACTTCATCTACAAAGCAATAGGCTTAAATCATTCCAACATCAGGCTCTATCAAGCAACAATAAGGTATTCATGTTGTTAGTCTTATTTCCCCTACATTTTGTTGCTATTCCATCTAATACAATTGTTGTTTCTATACCAAGCATAAGTGCAATGACATTTGAGGTTAAGCCTCAACTGAGCACAAAAGTCAAGAGCAAAGGAAAGGAAACTATTCCTTATGCTATTCCAACAGAAAAGGGTAAAGAAGAGGAAATTGATATAAAGGAGGATATTGTAATACCAGATTGGGATCTTTCCAATCTGACTCTTGATCAAATGGATACCCTTGGTGAGCTCTAGAAGAAAAGAGCAAGGCAAAAAAAGCTCAGAGAGGAAAAGAAAAAGAAAAACTAGGTACTTGAAGATATCAAGAGCATATCTATTGATGCTCTGAGCATTGAGGTTGATGAGAAATAACCTATTCTAGATCAATTAGTTGAAATTATCCATAAATACAATGAAGAACTGAATGGATGGGAAAATCTTCTATATAGGGTAGAACGAAAATTTGAAAACAAAGTTTTGGAGCAAGTAGTACAAAAGATAGTGACTGATCAAGTAGAATTATCTACTATTCTTGTTACACTTGAAACATATGTAAATAATGGTGTTTCTTTGTTTTTCAAGTTGAGTGAACATCTATCTTTACTAAGGAGATTAAGGATAAACTATCCAAGATAGATGAGGACTTGAAATAAAGTGCACATCAATTGTCACTTGATCCTAGTTGCAATTCTGCACATTTTGCAAAGATCAGGTACTTGACAGATCTTCAGGCATAATTACTAAGGGAAAAAGCCAAAATAAGGGAAACACTTGCATAAATTCAAGGCATTATTCTTCCAAACATATGCAATACAAAAATATATTGTACATGCAAAAACATTGGTCCATGATAATAATTTCTCCGTAGCTGACCACATGATGGAACTTTTAGTAGAGGTACAAATAGCCTTGCATGCATCAAAGGTATTGCAAGAGAATTGGGACAAGACCATGGAAATCATTTTGAAGGTCATAGTGATTTCTTGTCATGTTTTGGTATTAACTAGTAAATATTTTACACCTTTGGCATTTATGTCAAAAAGGGGGGAGAAGATTATTTATATAGAAGGCAAATATTATCATACTCCAAATATATGTATAGGGGAGAGATATATGTATGGGGGAGTAGTAAATGGAGAGACATGTACAAATAGTAGAAAACATGTTTACAAAAGCAATTTTGAAAAATAAAATAAAAAATTGAGTAAAATGGAGTAAGAGGTTACCAAGCTACAACAATAGACAACAATCAAAACCAAGTTGACGATCCAGATTGTTGACTAAGGAAGTTTTGATTTATGATTTTGAGAATTCAATTTTTTTGTATGATAAGTGTTTTTGTCACTAATGCCAAAGGGGGATATTGTTGACATTAAGGTCAATTTGTTTATTAGTGACTTAACACTTAGTTAGTTGGTTACATTGCTAGCAAGCTCTATAGTTTCTACTGAGCTTATCATACTTCCAATATTGTTAACCAAGCATTTCAGTTGCTATCAAGCTAAACAATCAAATTGCAATTCATGCTAAGATTCATAGTATCTATCAAGCATTTGAGATAGTTTGTAGCATTGCATAATCTTAGTAGAGTTTACCAAGCTTTCTAGTAGAAGTGATGAAGATCTTAGTGTTAACTGAGCTCTATAGTATTAACCAAGTATATCAGTGTCTATCGAGCTTGCAGTGTTAACCAAGTGAATTTAGTGTTGACCAAGCATCACAGTGTCAACCAAGTGATTCAATATCTATCAACTTTCTCAATATTCACCGAGTCATACAGTGCTAACTGAGTTCCTATTACCTGAAGTGATCAGTATGGACCGAGTTTCAACATCAACTGAGTGCTAGAGTATCTTGAATGTTAACAACATTTGCCGAGTGTCAAAACATCACCAAGTTGTCTTCAAAACTTGAGTTACAACAATTGGCTGACTTTGTGAATTATGATGAATTTGGTATTGTAGCTGACTCTAGAATGTAATTAAGTGGATTGGTATATATGTAATGTATTGTATCATATCCAAAGTATAAGTAATAAGTATTTGAAGAAGTCAAGTAGTAGATGAGTGTGAATTGAAGAAGGCCACAAGTAGTACATGGTATAGAAGAGACTTATCTATCACAGTAAGGTGATCATTGCAATTCAAGGAATCTCATTCAAAAAATCAAAGTTGCAGATCATATACCACTACTGGTTCGTCCTAACAAGTGCATTAGTCAAATCCTCTAACAAGGTGGAATTAACAATCTTATTCCAAATCTCCTAATAGAGTGCATACTTCACTGTATGTTTGTAAATCATTTAACAAGGTAGACCTAATAGTCCTTATTGCTCCTAACAAGGTAGATCACCATAAGTGGTCAATTGTAAGCCTTAACAGGATAACTTTATACTGCAATACTAAAGCTTTTGGGTATCATCCCCACCCTAGTTTTACTTTCTATTTGGAGGGTTTATTGGTCACCATATCTTGTGTCATAGTGTTATGAATGTTTTATTGCTTTCATTCTTTCATGCATGCAATCAAATCAAAATAATTTATGAAGAATTAATTAGTGAATTAAGTTTAAAAGTTTTATTGGTTCCTAATTTACCCCTCCCCTCTCAATAACCTAGCCTACCTTATATTTCCAACAACAACAAAAGTCTTAGTCCTCTGATTAAAACATCTATGAACTTTTCTTTTCAATGAACAAGGAACATACCTTTATTGCTTGTTGAATCAAACTTACCAATATCATCATCTCTCTTGATGTAACACTTACTTTGAAAAATTCTAAAATACTTCACTAATGGTGCATGTCCAAATCATAATTCATATGAAGTCTTGTTTGTACCTTTTCTAATGTGTACCTTGTTCATTGTATACATTGATATATTAACTACTTATCTCTGGAATATGTTCGATACATCATTTTCAGACATCACAACTTTTGTTGCTTTTGTTATAGACATGTTTCTTCTCTCTACTATGCCATTTTGTTTAGGCATTTTAGGAGCTAAAAGTTGTATCTTAATACCATTCACTTAAAAAAAATGTTAAATTCATTCAAGGTAAACTCACCACCTCTATCATATCCAAAACACTTAATCTTTAATCCAGACTCATTTTTAACTATGTTCTTAAACACCTTAAATTTCTCAAATACTTCAAACTTTTCCTTAAGATATGCTATCCACCTCATCCTGGTAAAATCATAAACAAGAATCATAAAGTACCTTTCACCATAGAATCATCTTGTCTTTGTAAGACCACTCAAATATGTGTGGACAATCTCCAACTTTGTTATTATAGTGAACTTCTTTCTAGGAAAAGAGATTTTCTTCTATTTAACCATAATATGTTTCTTGCACACAACATCAATAGGCTTTACACTTTTAGGTAAATCCCTAACAAGTGTAATGCTCACTTTTACAATATTGTCAACATTTATATGACAAAACCTTTAATGCCACAACTAGTTGTCAACTTTAGCAACCAAGCATGTCATCTTTGTAGGATTCAGCTAAAATATGTTACCTCGTGATCTTGTTCCAGTACCATTCATCTTACTATTCTTATCCTTGATGATACATGTCTTCTATGTAAGCTATAATTGATATCCCTTGTCAACCAACTATCCAAGACTTAGAAGATTATGTTTCAATTTTACCATCAAGAGTAATAGATCCTATTCCCTTAATATGAAAAGCCACATTATTTCCAACTCTAACAATTCCTCCATCACAATTTTTGAACTCAACAAATTTATTCATATCACCAATTGTATAATGTGAACAACCACTGCCTATGATTTGGTTAGCTTTCCTCTAAACTTGTTACACTAGGCTCTTTCTTCTCTAATTTATTTTTCAGGACTTTGTTCTTTTATAGCAACAAATCCTAACACATCATCACTTTCTCTTAGAACTCTTTCATCTAGTTAATCATCATCACTTGCATAAAAAAATTCTCTAGGATTTCTAGACTTGAAATTCTTTTTGTACTTCTTCACTCTTTTAGGACATTTAGAAGAATAATGACCTCACAAGTCCCACATTTGAATATTTTATTACCATCTACTTTGCTTCTCACAAGTATGATAATTCCTTCTTCAATCTTTTTGTCATCCTTGAATCTTGATCTACTATTGCTAGCACAATCTCCATGGTGCTTGCACTCCTAGAAAGGGTAGGTCGAACACTTAGTGCACTAAAGGCAGTCTCCACTCAAGGAAAATCTTTAGAGTGTTTCAAACTTATTTTTATTGCTTCCAATCTTCCAAGAAGAGTCTCTCTAGAGAACATCTCAATACAAGGTATCACTTGTTCAATCATCTACGTTGTCTGCTAGATTGGTAGTGTCAAAGTTTTTAAGATTTTCCATATGATCTCATCTTCTTCTTTAATTCCTTCACAATCCTTGATTCTAGCAACAATTTCTGATATTATGCCAATATAACTTCTTAAATATTCATCTTCCACCATTTTAGCTTCTCGAAATAGACATATCCAATTTTATAATCTAATCCTTTTAGCTTGTTTATCACGCTCAAAATTAGATTCCAAAGATTTCCAAATTTCACTATATAGCCTCAAAGATTTTACCTATCTATACCCAAATTTGAGGAAGAGCTAACAAAAGTGTTTCTCTAGAAAACATGTTACACATGAACATATCTCTTTTAGCTTCAATATAGTCTTCAAGTTTTCTCTCTTCAACTACAGTCTTCGCATTTTTAGTCATCAATTGGTATCCTAGACCCATGCATGGCAAATGTGTCTTCATCTTCTTTTTTTAGCTGTCATAGTGAACTCTATCAAAATTAGGACTTTCTTTTCTGAAATTATTTTCCATTAATCTCCTTAAGTTCTTAAGCTTTTCCTTCAAGGACCTTAAGTTCTAATGTCAATTATTAGAAAGTAAAGTCCACCAAGATAATTGAGATGTGGGCGGGGGGGGGCATGAAGCAATTATCTGAGAAATACAACTTTTATTAATCTCATTCATTTTCAAACATGCAATCAACATAAATAGCAACCATAAGAAGGTAACCATACATAATAACACCAGATATGTTGACTAGGGAAACCCTTGATCATAGGGAGAACTCGGGTGGGGATGGCACCCACAAAATGATGTACTAATATATAAGTTCCTTGTAAGAGGATGGACTTTATTAGGAGCTAATGAAACATACTCAGTACATATCAATCCTTGTTAGGAGGCTTTGAATCCATGTGAGGAGATTCCAACTCTATTAGGAGTTGTCCCAACCCTGTTAGGAGATGTGGAAGATGAAAGGACCCATTGTACAAACAACTTATGGGGAAAGACCATCGAACTCACTGTCCAACTGGCCTTTGTATTATTTATTTCAAAACAATAGCATTTGATCAATCACCCACTAGCATTTTCTGCCAAATATAGTCACTGCCCTCATTTACCGTACCTCTATTGTACTAAATACTTAACAAATCTAAATAAAAGATCCACAAAATTGCATCACAATAATCCCTTCAATCACTTACTTGCATGTAACTCACACTTATAATTCACTTTCTTACTTCAACACAATACTTGCTTCATTCAAAATCACAAGGAAAATAACTTTCCTTTATAGCAAGCCCTCTAAATGATTTATTGATTCGGCCTTGAAGATTTATCAATTACAATTATAATAGGACCTCATCAAGATAAAATAATACACACTATGTTACATCTTTTTATAATTACATAATATTGTTGGCTTGCAGTCTTTATAAATCTTTCATACATGCGATCTTGGACTTCGCATATTCAATGACATTGTCATTAGGATGTCTTCTACCTATGTTTAATTTCACTCAACTAGATTCTATCCTTGTTAGGCGATATAGTCCAATTACTAGAAACCACTTCTCAGGAACTTTGTCTATAAACTATCTTCTATAAATCTCAAATAGCTACTACCAGTCTTTGACTTTTTATATGCACTCTTAGCCACATTAGCAAGACACTTTGTTGAATGCCTCCTCAACTTTTCTTGATCTCATCTTTAATCTTTGAATCGTATGGTCTATGTCTTTGTCTGTTGCACTATCAATCTTCACAAAAGCATTAGTATATTGGCATCAATGAAAAACATAGTCGTGAATGCAACACACAGTTATGCTAACAATCTCCCCAATGTCCCAACAATGCTAAGATACTCTCCCATAGGAATATCATCAACATTCATGCTAACATCATTACGTGTAATTAAATTATCTTGCTAAATATCTTTTCAAGGTATATAATTTTCAAATAATATTGCAATTGACATGTAGTGGATTGAGTGGAATATAAAATAACATTATTTTTTCATAATATTGATCCAAAGTAATAACAAATTTGTGTATCGTTACTAACACTGTGCAAGTTTTCCCCTAGTATATTAAACCAAATTTGTTGAAGGATTGTAGGTGAGAGATTTATAAGATTGTAGACCACTACAAGGTGATGTCATGTTTCCAACTGAAACATGTTTTTGAATGCATTCTCAGTTCTTTTTGTTCATTGAAGTCTTCAAATCAAGCTTGTGACATATCAAGATTGATATGGAATGGGGAGCTGAAAATTGTTACATAATTTAAGCCCTATCAACAATGAAGAAGCTAGTTGTGAGTTGTGTGTCAAGCATTTAAATACAAATCAAGCATGCCAATATTGTTTGTGGAAGAAAAATAAAATAATGAGATGATAAGAAAAGGATAAAGGTGGTGAGGTACTTGGTGTCCATATCTAGTGCATATCAAATCCATTGGCTACATTATAATGATTTTTGTTGTATCACAAATGGTGCCAAATTGGACATACAATCTAGCAAATTAAGATGTTATTTGCACTATTTGGTGGTGGATGCTCAAGCATAGATATTCTAGATTGATTTATTTTTGAAATTCAAATATCAATCTAGAAGAACAAATTTGTTGCCAAAATAGTCAATATACTATGAAGGCAGATTTTGAAGTTTCAAAGCATAACATTGGCAAAAAGGGGTGCCATGTATTGGAATTGATTATATTATAGGTAACATAATTGTAAGAGTAGGTGATCACAACAATTGATCCATATGAAATCCTTCTAACCAATCATATTCGAAAGCAAATCCAATAGTGTAAAAAAAGACTCACAAGGCTCTGTCTATGTTAAGCAGACTTCTTGTCTTGAGTATGAAATATAAGCATCAAGAAATTTAATGAGAACCATATATGCTTTGTTGAATGCACATATCATTCTTTAATTTATTTGATAGGATTGAGATCATATAAATTTTGGTGAAGTTATTTATGGTTCAGGTTATTCTTTTGTAAGAATACAAACATGTTAACACTAATGACAAGTATGAGTGAGCCCTAAAAAATGATTGATGAATATATACCATCCAATTCACATTAACTTAAGAGAGGATGTAAATCTATCTCATGCATATCCAATGATTTGTACATTCCAAGAAATCACACTTCATAGGGTCATCATCTCACATTGTTTGCATGCCTCGACCTTAGAGAAATTAAGATTTAATAATCACTAACATTATCAAATGGGTATGTGTAGGATAATGGTGTGCCAAAAAATGGCGATATGAAAAAGTTGTAGTTTTAAAATGTCTAAAAGTGTTTCAAAATTTTCTTTGACTGTTTCAAAATTTGCTTTGACATTTTTCCCACCCATCCTAATACCAAAGCAAAAAGCTAATACCTTACCTTATTGGCCACTCGATATGAGATCGGGTACTTAAAACCTGTGTCCATAAAATAAAAACAAAAACCCAAGAGCATCAGGTATTCATTATTTTCACTTGGTTTTTGAGTTTTTTTGCCCCCATATCGTGTATACAATCTAAGAACGGGTATAAGATCCTTCCTGAGTTAAATTAGTCTCAAGCAAGTCAAATTTGTTTTGTGTTTATTGTTTTCATTGAATTCAATTAAAAATTAGGTATTTTATATAGAAATCACTATTTTTTATTTTTTTATTATTGTAAACTACTAATATAATTAGTAATTTTTGAATTCTTTTCAATTTAATAGGCATGGTTGAGCCAAACAATGTTGATAACAATGAGCCACAAAACAATGTTCCTTGAAACCCTCCGCAAACATTCCACAACCCTGTCAAATCCTCAACCTCCACCAAATGATCCACTACCCCCTCGGAACCCTCATCAAATTGAAGATTTGATACAAGCAAATCTTATCGAATTGAAGGGTTTTTCAAGCCACATATAACAATATACCTACATTGGATCCCATGTTATCCATGTTAAACACCATTGTGGATAATATACAAACACTCACTGATCAACAAAATGTTGCTCTTCACTAGCATAAACAAATGCATGCCTTATTTGATAACAAGTTGGACTATGACGAGGTTGCACCCCTAAACATAACCAAAGGTAATATAGTTAACCTTTTTGTGAACCCAAAAACTGGTAAAACAATAGACTGCTCAAAACCCTATTTATCAATTAAATGGTGCACAAATGCATCTACCTATTTATCAATTAAATGGTGCACAAATGAGGCTATCCATGCAAATTTTTGGGATCACTTGTGGATAGTTTTTGACAAACCACCACATAAAAATTTAGAGGTCCCATTCTATTTCATTAAAAAATTATATGTTGAATTTTTTTGGGCCTCAAGGTGAACTACTGGAGCATGAGACCCAACATGGGCATAGGAGGAGGAGCTCCCCGAAATAGACCCTTTTCCCAATGGAATAAAGTTGCCACTTTTGTCCCCTCTACTAGTGTCTCCCCTCTCCTCTAGTGCAACATCCTAATATATTTACATAGGCTAGCTCTTAGACTATTAAAACCATCCATAGATTGAGTGGCCTATTGATATCCTAGACTAGGTTAGTGTTGCCTCCCCATGTTGATGATGTTGTTACGAATTTATCATTGGTGAGCACATCACATGTTTGTGTGCCCCATACTTGCACAATGGGAACAAGAATATTTGTCTTGGCCCCATTGGTGATAATTATGAGTATCAATTTCTATTTAGGGAAGAGGATACAACACACACACCTACCAAGACTATAGACCATGAGGTTAGAGAGGAGGAGGGGCAGTCAAAGCCATGGGCTCCTTTTATGTCGGTAAGTCTATACATTTTTTGGTTACAAAATAGTTGATTTAAAATTAATCTTTTATACTACAATAATTTTGACCCATATCAACTTATACATGTGTGTGACCTTCACTCATGTTTAGTTGATGATTGAGGAGGAGCTCAGATAGGTCGATGATGTCACACTCTTGGCTATTTCATTTGGCCTTGATACATCTATGGTACATTATGTTGTGTTCCCATTACTTTTCTGTTTGATACTATAACATATGTGGTTTCTAATCTTTCTTTTCTCTTGCAGGTATCACTTGTCAGTGGGGGACAAAGTGAATGGGGGTGAGCCACAAAGCAAAACCAATTAGGTATTTTTATTTAGTGATTAAATATCGATGCATAGTTGTATCTTGTGTTTTCCAATGAAATTTAATCATATTCTCTATTGTTGAAGTTGATGAAAGATAAACCCCATAGCTCCCAAGAATCACATGCATGCAAACACCTGTCATAGGATGCAAACACCTATCACAGGATGAGAGAAGCAAAAGCTATAGAGGTTGGAATTCCTAGATCCACAGATGAGACATTATTGATGAGCAAAAGGAGAAATTGTTATTAATCAAAAGTGAATGAATTTATACAAAGAGAGATCTTCCTTATAAAGGAGATCAAAACCCTAACAGGTAACTAATCTAGGTTGCATGATAATAATTAATAAAATAATTAATTATTATATGCCCAAAGTTTAGCTTAAGTAAACTAGAGATAATATGTGACTTAATAATTAGATCAATATAATTTAATTAATAAGAGAAAAAAATAATAATCTAACACCCCCTTAAGATAAACTTAGGGAGTAGCTAAAAACCTAGAAACCACTACTGAAAGCAAATTTGGGTCATGACAACAAAGCCTAATGAGGTACCCAAGCATAACCAAATCTTTAAAAATAGGAGAAATAGAGAAAACCACATGGAAAAAAACCTACTCCAAAAAGAAATGGAAATAATGTTGAAAGAACTAGTAAAGGACCAAAGAAGCCTCCAAACTAGGGAATGTCCTAGAAGATATGAACAAAATATAATCATGAAGAACACCACTAAAGCATGTAGAAGCTACAAAGCTCTATTAAAAGTAACTTATGATCTAAAAAAAAATCAACTGAAATAGAACCTAAATAGGTAGAGAAGACTGTAATTTGCATGAGTTCTCTTAGAAGACACTACTCAAAGTAGGAGACACGCAAAGGTAAACAACTAAACTCAAAGATATAGATGGCATAAAACACCAAAGCCCGAAGACATGATTAATCAAACATGGAAGGCTACAACCAAAGTAGGAATAAAAAGAAGAGTGTCTATAGGGTAAATGATCCATCTCACCAAAATGCATATATACCCAACCACTACATCCTCCTAGTGTATAGGAACAAAAATGGAATACATAGCTCACTCCATCGAACTAAGAAATCATAAGAACCAATAGAAGAACCCCCTTAATGTAGACAAGGGTGAGGTGATAGGCAATTGGAAAAGTAGGCCAAAATTATTGCATGTCAAAGAACCATGATCAAGATGCACAAAATAATACATATGTGTGTATTGAGGTGATCAATCTTAGCACATCACGAGGCTAATGTCACAGAAGAGACACATACTAGACAAAGGAAGATAGCAAACAAAGACAAAATATCAACTCCCATGACACTTTAATCAGAGTAGTGCATGTACAATAAGGCACAAGATATGGTGAATCCGAAGAATACAGTAATATGTATGAGTGTCCTTAGATGAAACTGATAAAATCATAAGATAAAATAAGGCAAAAAGTACTGAAAAAAAATACAAATGTAATAGGGCACTTTATCTGAGTGTGTTTGCAAGAATGCATACAAATGATGTCTAAATGGACCATAAGATACTTATGGCTAATACAATAGATATCAAAAACCATGATGAACCATCTAAAGCAAAAAAAATGATCTCTAGACTTGAAACAACCAAGATATCCACCAGAATGCAAAAATGCAAAATACTAAATAGAATGTGCCTAGAGCAAAATTTGGAAAAATAACCAGCAGGCAGTAAGAGTTCCTCCAAGCCTTCTCCTAGATTAGATGCTCGAAAATCCATTGCAAAGGGTAAACCTTCAAAGTATGATGAGTCTCTCTCCAAGACTAAGAAATTTACAGGTAATCTTTATAGTTTTTATGGCAAGAAAGGACATCTAGTTTCCAAGTGTTGGAAACCTCTTAAGGCTTAAGAAGAGGCCATACAA
The DNA here is from genome assembly GCA_028749045.1 of Cupressus sempervirens. Classification (NCBI taxonomy): domain Eukaryota; kingdom Viridiplantae; phylum Streptophyta; class Pinopsida; order Cupressales; family Cupressaceae; genus Cupressus; species Cupressus sempervirens. The sequence goes on from CM053785.1 coordinate 377,664,795, forward strand.
AAACATAGTATTACTTCTTTGAATCCACGACCTCCTCCTTCAAAGAAGGGACATTCTCTTCATGCACAAGCATTATCTTCATTAGCTATTTGGATTCTTGATTCAGGTGCTTCCCACCATATGACACAATCACCTGATTTGGTTACCTCACTTACTTAGGGTGTTACTACATAGATAGCAATTGTTGACTCCATACAACTTTTAGTTTTAGGTTTAGGCACTATCTCTTTAGAGGGTGATTCTCTATAGGATATTCTCTTGGTTTTGGCCATTTCTATGAAACTCCTATTTGCCTTTTAGATTTTTCATTCTAGCTCTATAAGATAGTTGAGTTCTCACCACATGATGTGGTTATTCAAGATCTCTATGATCTTGACTTGGTTGTTGCTACTAGGATTGTTGGTTTACAATCTCACTTATATTAGTTTGAAGGCTTCAAGAGCTCTGATTCTATAGGTGTTTCTCTTATTTTTCATAAAGACACAGTGAACAAGCTTTGGCATGAGTGTTTTTTCAATATCAACTACAAATATGTACATCAAATGAGTATACAGAAGTTAGTGATTTGAATAAAATGTGCTTGGAGTAGATTTTGGAAAAAAAAAACTAGTATCACTGTAAAGAGCTTTGAAAAACATCTCCAATGATATAAAGAATTCCCAAATCGGAGATCGGATGCTCAAGATATGTCTCTTGGAGTACAAAAATAAACTCTTAACTTTTATAGTAGATCAAGGCATAAAAAGACATGAAAAATGAAAATTACCTATACCATTGTGATGAGCTCTAAACTAGCTTTCTGATAATATCTCGTTTGTAGGAAATGGAGTCTGCATGCCCAAGATATGAGCAAAAATGTAAAGGTAGGTCCAAACAAAGCCAAAAGGGCTAGGAGGTGATGTTGATGCAGTATTGACATCAACAAGTGATGAACACACATTTGACGGTCTAATGATTGTTGTGGCAAAAAAATGCTTGAAAAATGACCCCTATTGGAAAAAAAATCTAGTCATCATAGAAATACTTGTCGAAAAACAAAGGGTCGGTGCTGGAAGAAAAATTTGGTGGCCAATAAAAATACGCCAACTGGGAAATAAAATCTTGATATTAATTTCATAGCATAAAAAAATTGCTTATGAAAAATGATAAGCACCAATAAATTAAAAAAATCCATATCGCCAAAGTAAATGGCAATCACCAGTCAACATGGTGAAAACACCCACCAATAGATTTCCTCAGAAATGTTGCACAACCAAATAGAATGTGCTTGGAGAAGATTTTGGAAAAAAAAAAAAAAAAGTATCGCTGGAAAGAGCTCTGAAAGACCTCTCAAACGATATAACTAAATGCCAAATCAGAGATCAGATGCTCAATATATGTCTCTCAGAGTGCAAAAATAAACTCCTAACTTTGATAGCAGACCAAGCCATAAAGAAGCATGAAAACTAAAAATTACCTGTACCACTGTGATAGGCTCTAAACCAACTTTTTGGCAATATCTCGTTTGCGGAAGATGGAGTCTACATGCCCAAGATATCAGCAAAAACACGAAGGTAGGTCCAAATAGAGCTAGAAGAGCTAGGAGGTGATGTTGATGAATTGTTCCCATCAACAAGTGAAGAGCACAAATTTGACAGTCCAATGGCTATTGTGGCAAAAAAAATGCCAGAAAAATGACCCCTACCAAAAAAAAATCTAGTCACCGTAAATACTTTTTAGAAAATAAAGGGTCGATGCTAGAAGAAAAATCTGGTGGCCAATAAAAACATGCCATATGGGAAATAGAATCCTAAGATCACTTTCATAGCATAAAAAAAAATGCTTATGAAAAATGATAAGAACCAATAAATAAATAAACTCCATAATGCCAAAAAAAATGACAATCACCAGTCAACATGGAGAAAACACCCACCAATAGATTTCCTCAAAAATGTTGAATAACCAAATTGTGGCTCATAAATAAGCCATGTGAAGCAGGGGCCCAACATGTTCACCAAAAAATTATGGCATTCAGACTCATTGTATGGTAGGAATAAGATTATAGGATTAGGTGTGTAGGATTTGAAAAAGCTGAGTTCAATTACGTATCGAATCAGAGATAAAGGATGGGGCTCGAGACATAAACTGAAGTGGAGACTCTCATGAGGCATTCCATATAGGAAGGGACCATGTGTCACTCTAACTATGCTAGCCAAGATGAGATCCACAACTTCAAAAATAACTCCCACTTGTACATGTTCTGAGCACTGACTATGAGCATTTATGGTGGTAGAGAAGGCACTTGAGAAGGAGGTCAACTTCAAAGTCAAGAGTGGTTTGCACCACCCAACACAAATTATAGTGGCCCCAACATAGATCTCATGTACTGTGATCACGAAAGGTGATGTGGACAAAAAGCAATGGGGGTGAGATGCCTTGTCCAGGGTACAAAGATTCTTCGTAGAAGACATTTCAATTGTCCAATTGGATAAAAAAATCATGGTGATAACAATCCATAAAAAATAGCACCAAATCATGGGTGAATTCCATAAAATTGTTGAAGCACACATATCTACCAAAAAATGATGGTTGGTGGTGGGAGAGATTGTTGGGGGCCGAGAATTGTCCTTGATGGCCAGAAAAGATGTTGATGGGTGGGATTGAAACCAAGGTAGGTATTCATAAAAAAAAAAACTCGCAATTCATTGAAATCTCCTCCCTCATAAAAATCAAGGTTGAATGAGTGGTTGACCCGAGGCCCATCGAATTTGTCAACCCTACACACTGTAGGTATAGGGTACGGGGTGTCCCTTTATGAAATTGGCTCCCCATAATAAAATTGGCTCCTCCAATTTTTATCAAAAAATGCATGCACCTTGAATGATTTTTGAAAGAAAAAAAGTTGTTTGATAATTTTCCAAAAACATGCACTTTTAAAAAAAATCTGCCTCCAAATTTACATTTGAAAAATAAAAATAATCATCATTCTCAATTTTTTTGCCTAAGTCAAAATGGTTTGGGTGCAACAAAAATTTGCCTCATATTTCAAGAACGTCCAAACTAGACGTATTTTATATGGAAATATGGGATTTTGAGTGCTTTGAGCTTGAACAGTGATGTCCATTTGAGCTCAAAGTGCTTTGAAAAATAGGTCCTCCTAGATCCAATACAAAACTCTTCTAAAAATTGAAACCCTCTGAAAGAAAAATCAAAAATTTGAAAATCAAGCCAAACCTCTTACAAACAAGATAGGGGCATGAAGATCTAGATGCTCTAATACCATGTTAAAGTTGATGAAATATCAACCCCACAGATCCCAAGAATCACCTACATTCAAACACATGTCCCAAAAAGAGAAAAGCAAAAGTTATGGAGGATGGAATTCCCAAATCCATAAATGAGACGTTCTTGACACGCAAAAAGAGATTGCTATTAATCAAAAGTGAATGAATCAATACAAAGAGAGATTGTCCTTATAAAGGAGATCAAAACCCTAACAGGTAACTAACCTAGGTTGCATGATAATAATTAATAAAAAGAGTTAATTATTATATGCCCAAAGTTTAGCTTAAGTGAACTAGAGATAATACACGACTTAATAATTAAATCAATATGATTTAATTAATAAAAAAAGTATTACTCTAACATTTATTGTACAGGGTGTGGCCACTAGTGATGATTTCAGACAAAATCAGCATCACAAACCCTTTGGCATTTCCATTTGTAGCGAGAGCCCCATCGTATGTATATATATTATTTATTTGTTATTTTCCTTATTTTCATAAATATTTTCAAAACTATTTTCCATGATATTAACAACTAGGCTTTTGTATCTCCTAGGAAACACCTAGTGCCCAAAAGGCTAGATGTCAGAGTTATGTATCTTTGTTGATGCAACCGATGCTTCCAGAGTAGGCGTTGACAGAGGTAAATAGGTTTTAGTTTGAATTCTTGATTATATATTATAATTTTAGTATGCTATAAATCATAATTTTATAGTTTAAATTGTAAGTCCATCTTATAACAATGCTTAACATGTATAGGCCACAATTGACAAGGTTCGAGCATTGTTGGGGACATATGAGAGGACTCTTGATCGAGAGAGGGGTAAATGATGAAAGTTTGAAACTATAAATCTTCATTAGAAAATGATCATTATGCATTTGATTAATTTAATGTTAGATATGTAGAATCATATAATTTTAATAGACTAACTTTGGGTTTTCCTTTTTTCTTTTCTTTTTTTTATGTAGGAGGCATCTGATCCACATAGTGCAGTGAAGAGGTTGCATTTGATGATCCACCAATAGCATAGGATAGTATAGTTTTCACGGGATGTGTCATGAGACATTTGGAGATGGCATATGCTACATTATATACATAAACTATAATATTATACACATTTCGATGGTATAATCAACTGCATTTTGCATATGGATCTATGTATTTTGATATATAATTGCATAATTTATCTATTGATACATGTATTTTGATGTATATTTTTTTCATTTATGTGCACATGGATATACATTTTAAATTATTATAGTATTGTTCAATATATTGTGCATGATATGTATTGTTCATGTTTATGGAATATCATTCATTTTAATCATGTTTGTTATATTCGATTTAAATGTATTGATTGTGAAGAATAATTTATGAACCTTTAGTATCAAAATTTAATGCAATATTTAATTTGAAATTATATCATATGTTTAATTTGAAATGGTGTCCATAGTCCCTTAAGATGTCTACAATTACTCAATTTGGTCTTAGGAGCCCATATTTGGTTTTAGGGGGTGCTTTAGTATGGGGTGGCTATGAATGTTGGATGCTCTCCATGGTAAAAAATAGGTGTCACTAGGGTTCACTCGAACATCCAAAGCTAACAGTGTTGATGATTCAATGCCATAATCAACTATTTGAAAGTTATGCAATGACGCACCAATTAACTAAGGTACATTGTAAGTTTTGGCATCAGGCAAGATCGATGTGCCAAATCCAAATAGAACGTGATCTCTCTGAACTAAGAGAGGTTATTATAGACCTCAAAATCATTGTCCTTTAGCATTTGACATTTTTCCAATATCCCACACGAGCTCTGAGTTATGACCCTTGAAAGATCGACCTCCAAACACACTTGGAGCATCTTAGGGATACTTCAATATGGGGTGGTCACAAATTTTTGAGGTTCCCCATCATTAGAACATAAGTATCACTAGGGTTCACTGCCCGTCTGAAGTTATTGATGCTAACAATTCGATGCCACGGTCTGTGGTTTGAAAGTTACGCAATGATGCACCAATGAATTGAGGTACACTGCAAGTTTTGGCATTGGGTGAGATCGTTGTGCCAAATCCAAACAAAATGTGACATCTCTAAATTGAGAGAATTTATTTTAGACCTTGGTATCACTATCCTTTAACATTTGACATTTCACCAATAGTCTACATGAGCTCCAACTTACAACCCTCAAAAGATTGATCTCCAAAAGTACTTGAAGCATCTTAGGGATGCTTCAGTACGGGGTGACTATGAACATTCGAGGCTCTCTATGGTAAGAACATGGGTGTCACTAGGGTTCACCCAACCATATGGAGCTAACGACATTGATGATTTGATGCCACAATCATTGGTTTGAAAGTTACATAGTGATGCACCAATGAATTGAGGTACACTACAAGTTTTGGCATCAAGTAAGATCATTGTGTTGAATCCAAATGGAATGTGATCCCTTTGAACTAAGAAAGGTTATTTTAGACCTCAACATTACCACCTTATAGAAAGTTATGACCTCAAAAGATCAACCTCCAAATGCACTTGGAGCATCTTAGGGATGCTTTAGTATGGGGTGGCTGTGAACATTTGAGGCTCTCCATGGTCAGGGGTGTCAGCAAGGTTCACTTGCCCATCTGGAGCTAATGGATCTGACAGTTTGATACCACAATTAGTGGTTTGAAATTTATACAGTGATGCATGCATCAGGAGAGATCATTGTGCCAAATCCAAATGGAATGTGATCTCTTTGAACTGAGAGAGGTTATTGTAGAGTTTGACATCACCACCCTATAACATTTTTTTTTATTGATAGCCTGCACAAGCTCTGAGTTACAACCCTCAAAAGATTGATTTCCAAACAAACTTAGTGCATCATAGGGATGCTAAGGTATGGGGTTGACACGAATGTTTGAGGCTCTCTATGGTTAGGAAAGGGGTGTCACTGGGATTCACCCACCCATCTAGAGCTAACGACACTGAAGATTCAATGTCACAATCAGTGGTTTGAAAGTTAAACAATAATTCACCAATGAACTAAGTTACACTACAAGTTTTAGCATTGGGCAAGATTACTATGCCAAATCCAAATGAAATCTGATCTCACCAAAATGAGAGAGGTTATTGTAGAACTTGACATTACCATCTTGTAGCATTTGATGTTTCATTGATATCCTATACAAGATCCAAGTTAAGACCCTCAAAATATCAACCTCCAAATACACTTGGAGCATCTTAAGGATGCTTTGGTATGAGGTGGTTGTGAACATTCGAGGCTCATCATGGTCTAAATAGGGGTGTTTCTAGGGTTCACCCTTCCATTCGGAGCTAACGACATTGGCAACTCAATGCCATAATTAGCATTTTGTGTTAGTATTTTGTCAATCACACTTCCAACTTTGCAAACATTATCAATATTAATTAGATTAAGGTAAAAAAAGGTTAAATCAACCACTTTGACCACTTTGAACATTAGAGAACCTTATGTCAAAACATAAATCAACAAGTTCATATTTAAAACATCTCAAGTGTTCCATCGTTATTACATCAATATACAACTACAAAAAATTATAGTGTCACAAATAAAATTGATTTGTCTTCATTCCACTCCTTATTGGGTTTCTATCTTCATGCACTAATACTCTTCATGATGTACCTACATTCCAATATCATACAAAATATCAATATTATATGGGCATAATAATAAGTAGATTGATAACCAGGGTTCTATCATAAGTTAATTGAATTTAAACAAGATAGTAACTAGTTCACCAAATCGTTCAAAACAAAAGAACATAAGAAGTAAATATACCTAGTCGAGTGTTCTTTTAGGGTCCTCTCTCTGCTTTAGGGTCTCCAATAGGGCTTCATGATCAACATTACTAATAGTAAAAAGTTCTTATACTTTTGGTCTTCCTTAACGCTTCAACAAATTTACATTTGATGCTATAATGGGTGTGAATAAATGAGAATTGTTTTGTACTTCTAATAGTCTTCGAATGCAGGAATTTTATTCCTTCTAAGAATGTATGTCCACAACCATGTTGTAGTAACAACAACTGAACCAGTAGGATATATGAATCCATCATAATTTGTAATTGGTTGTGCAAGTTTTTTTTTGCCTCTTACAAAATGTACTAACCAATAATCTAATGTCTCATCATTTCCTTGTGTTGCAACTAATGCAAAGACCTGTCTTGGTTGAAGAAGATATGATAGACGGTTATGTTCAACTAAACTTTCCATGTCATCGCTTATGATAGATGGCATGAGAGATAATAGAGTAGGATAATGTGGATCCCATGTATCCACCCACACATTCGACTCGCAATGATCCCAATCAATTTGAAAATAACTAGGACAAAAGTGGGCTAGTTGTCGTGTCCAAATGGTCCATGTACTAGAAACAAAGCTCTAGAATGAATGCATTTTTTAAGAAACTCTAATATTAGCACAATCTGATCTATCACCTATGGACCCCTCCTCAATTAACCAAAAGAACCTTCGTACTACTGAATCAAGAGTCCCCCATGATAATGTTGAACTACGCCAATCAACAATGCTATGAGCATTAAGAAGCTCTGCACATGAAACTTCAACTGCTCCTTAACTAGAGCTCTCTTCACACATGCCTATGCTCTACCATGTTCTCCTGAGTGGACTCAAAAAACTCCAATTATGAGACACCCCCTCTCGACATGCATCCTACACAAAACATGCGAGCATTCTTGAATTAACTTGTGCAATTATCTAACCAAATGATATGTCTATCCATAGCAATATCATACTCCTGCAATAAATCAAAATAATGTTGCACAAACTCATGAGAGTGAGATAAATCATCACTCATGTAAAAATGGTACTCTCTAATTATCTTTCGATTATCTTCCACATCATCAGGGGCATGTTTATATGTTATGTGGACCAAAATAGCAATAGGTAGACTCAATACTTCAAGAGTTTAACAAGAAAGTGATATTTATTATCCACTAAATTCCCAAATATGCTATACAACATGCCTATATGTTTGGTATGATGATCCTGATGAAAGTAAGACATATACCATACCTCAACACACTCTAATCTAGACTTTATTTTGACACCATTCATTCATAATATGCTCATTGTCAATTACATCTTCTAGTTCATGACCTTGAGGCCTATACTTCACTAGACCCTACTTTCTTTTATCCTTTGAGTTTTCCATCATATTGCCTAATATTTTTTTACTATGGTTGTTCAATTTATTTTTGTTATTATCATATAAAATATCTCACTCTATTTGGCTTAACTTGCCAACTTATATTTCATTTAATGCCACACATACTATCTTTACAATATACTTTTGCTTTCTATGTGTGTTTATTGTCTTTTCTTTGGAGTATCACTTTCCGGTATAATACCATGGAAAAGTGAAAATAAAGAGCCGTTGTATATTATTATCCCTTCTTATTTTCTCTCTATCAAATAGCTCCACATTCCTAAAAATAAAAAATAATCTCATTCCTAAGATTACAGATGGAAGAGATTGATTTGCTTTACACTGCATATTTCATCATTAAAATCCTCATTCTTATATTTACTTTGTGCATCAAATTTCCCCTTATGGCTTTTCTCATTAGGATGCAACTTAGTTCTCTCCTTATTTTGTTCATCTTTATTTAGTTGTTTTTCATGATCACCATATGATTAACTTTGATTGCTATCTTATTATCTTAATAGTTAAATGGTTGATTTTCATAGAGCGCATTCATGCTAGCATTACATTTTTCCACCTCTACTAGAAGAACTACGATTCACCATTGTTTACTTTTTTGAGCACCAATGTTTTGTTAAATAACTATCCAAACTAATTATAATGCACAGAGAATAATTTCCCATGACCTATACTCTCTTGTATTATCTACATAGCCAATAATAATATATTTTATAGGCTTCTTGTCTAGCTTATATCTATTATTTTTAGAAATATAAGCATAACATTAAAACCAAAGACATGAAGAAATTAATAATCAATTTATAAATAATTATTCATACTTCTTTAAGAATTTCATATTCCAGATTTATAATGGATGATCTATTAATTGAAAAATAGGTTCTAGAATAGCTTTAACCCAATTATTTTGCTTTAATCTAGTTAATTAACATACATCTAAATCACTCCATGATAATGTTATTCACACATTTAACAACATTACTTTGTTGTGGTGTTTTATAAATTGCTAATTGTCTTTCAATTCCATCATCAATCTAAAATAACTTAAATTTTACAACTCAAATTTCCATTTCATCATATATTCTTGAACATTTCATTGTCTTTTAATTCTCTACTAAAGCTTTAAACTTCTTCTTGGGAAGATAATCCACACCTTAAAAATAAAATAAAGCCACAACATATAAAATTGGCATTCTCCCTACTATTAAATTGTGTAATTCTATAACTTATTTGGTTTTGGTAATACTTCTAGAAAACTTAGTCTAATTTGCTTATGAGATAACTATTGCTTAGAAAAAATCAAATGTCTAGATTTGTCTTGTGGAATAATGTTTTTATCTAGTACTATTCGAGACTATGCTCACTCTTGTGGCTTGACTATTAAAGACATCTTGTCCTCCTCCACTTGTGTCATGGGACACATCTCCCTAGTCAACTTCAAATGACTGGGTAAAGGTGTGTTGATAGCTTTAGCATTCTCCATAGAGAAACGTTGCTAACACCTTCTCAATATAAATAGCCTGAGATAATGTCAATTTCTTGTTCTTCCTATTTCTGAAAATCTTCATACCAAGGATTTGTTTTGCTACCCCTAAATCCTTTGTAGCAAATGAATGTGCTAACTTTTCCTTTAACCCCTTAATGTGATCCGTGTTAGACCCAACTACAAGCATATCATCAACATATAAACATAAAATAATGTAGTTGTCATCATCCAATCTCTTGAAATAAACACAATGATTTGAATGACACCCACTATATCCATGCTCATGCATAAAATTGTCAAATTTTAGATACCATTACTGAGGTGCTTGCTTTAAGCCATATAAACTTTTCTTCAATTTGCACATTAAGTTCCCCTTGCCTTTGATCTCAAATCCCCATGGCTATGCCATATATATATCTTCATTCAAATCACCATGAAGGAAGGTTGTTTTAACATCAAGATACTCCAAATGCAAATCTTCAATAGCCACAATACTTAAAACAGTACGAATAGAAGTCATTTTAACAACAGAAGAAAATATTTAATCAAAATCAATGCACTTTTTCTATGCAAATCCTTTTACAACTAACCTGGCTTTAAATCTTTTCTTACCTCCATCCTCTTCTTTTAACCTATAAACCCATTTATTCTGTAAAGCATTTTTATCTACAAGCAACTTGCATAAATCTCATGTCTTATTTTTCAACAAAGAGTCCATTTCTTCTTTCATTGTAGATTCCCACAGAATCTTTGTATCCACCTACACAACTTCATCATAACATTCAGGTTCACCAACATCAGTAAGTAAAATAAAATATAAGGAAGGATAAAATCTTTCTAGAGGTCTACTTATCCTTGTTTACCACCTAACAGTCACTGGGGTGTGTGGTATTTATTGTTCTGGTTGTTGCAGATCATGAGGAATTGCTAGAACATTAGCTTCTGGAGTATCATCCAACATTACATAATTATATTCTTTCTTCTCATGTTGTTGCAATTGATCTTTATACAACACTTTCTCATTGAATTTGACATCCTTGCTTCATACAATGTTATGATTTTCAAAATCCCAAAGCCTATAACCAAATTCATTAATGGCATATCCAACAAATACACATTTCATTGACTTAGCTTCTAGCTTGGTTCTATTTTTAGAATCTATATGAGAAAATGCTTCACAACCAAAGGTTCTAAGAAAAGAATAACTCACCTTCTCACCAGTCATGCTTCCTCTAGAATAGCACAACTCAAAGGAGTAGAGGGACCTCTATTGATCAAATATACAATAGTATTAATAGCCTCCACCCACATGTTTAAGGCCAACCTTGTATGCAACCTCATACTTCTTGTACACTCCATTATAGTCCTGTTCATGCATCCAACCACTCCATTTTCCTATGGAGTCCTTAGAACAATTTTCTATCTACGAATACCATTAGTAGAGCAATAATATTCAAATTCATGACTACAATTTACTCACCACCATTATCAGATCTTAGATATTTTAATTTCTTTCCAGTCTCATTTTCAACCAAGCATTTCCATTTCTTAAAAGTTTGAAATACATCAGATTTCTGTGTAAGAAAAAAACCCATACTTTTTTAGTTGCATCATCAATAAATGTAACATAATAATGAGAGCCACCAAGGGAAGATACCTGAGATGGTCCCCATACATCTATATGCACAAGCTCTAATTTCTCACTTTTATTTTCCTTCCTAGTCTTCACAAAACTCACTCTCTTTTGTTTTCCATACACACAACTTTCACATAAATCCATATTAAAACATTTCAAACCTAGTAAAACTTTCTTTGAATGAAGTACTTTCATACCTTTCTCACTCATGTGCCCAAGTCTGTTGTGCCACAATGTTGTATTAGAATCTATGGCAGTTATTTGTTCTCCTTGCTCAACTGCAAGAATTGTTCATGAACATTCATTTTTCTTTGAAACAATCAAAGTAGAAGGAACAATATGATTTGTACAAAGATATAAGGTGCCTACTTTCACACCTTTTGCTACTACAAGGAAACCTTTTGAAACCTTCCAATTTTTATCATTATAAATAATGACACAACCCTCATCACCGAGTTACCCTACTAAAATTAAATTCCTACTCAGCCTTGGAACATGTCTTACCTCATGTATAATCCAATGATTCCCATTATGCAACTTAATCTTAACTTTACTCTTTCCAAAAATTTGACAAAGTTCATTATCCCCCAAATAAACAAGTCCAAAATCCCTATGGACATAATCAATAAAATAACCTCTGTGAGGTGTAGCATGAAATGAAGCACTAAAATCTAAAACCCATGAATCATCAACACTTTCTAAAGATAGAAGCATAGCATCCTCTTCGGATTTGTAACTTACCACATTTGCCTCCTTGTTCCATTATGGTTTATCTCCTTCATTGTTCTTCCAAGTCCAACAATCTTTCTTCTTATGCCCCGATTTCCCATAGTACCAACAATCTCTCGGTCCTCTGAATTGAGACCTCTTATCCTTTGACTTTCCTCTTGATTTCCCACATTTTTTAGAATTATTTACTCTCTCAGTCATTCTGCCTCTACTTTGTGCATTCAAAGCACTTCCTAATGTAGATCCACCTGAGGTTTTCTTACAAGTTTCCTCACTCAAAATAACACCAATTGCATCATCGATCCAGAAACAAAATTACTCACACCCGTTACCAAGCCATTCCAGCTTTTAGGCAAAGAACACAAAATCAATAGAGCCCTAATTTCTTCATCAAAATTGATACCCATAGAAGATAACTGACTAGTAATAATATTAAACTCATTTAAATGATCCACAACAGATTCACCTTCTATCATTTTCATATTAAATAAACGCTTTATGAGAAATACATTGTTTGAAGCGAAGGGCTTTTCGTATAATTTCGCTAGGGTTTGCATCAACTCTTATGTTGTCTTTGCTTTTGTAATATTAAATGCCACTATTGATGCCAAGCATAATCGAATGCTTCCAAGTGCCTTTCTATAAAAAAGATCCCAGTCGTCATTTGTCATAGATCCCTGATTCTTGGTTTTTTCTTCCAATGGCTTCCACAAATCCTTCTGATAAAGATAGTCCTCCATTTGCATTTTCCATAACTGAAAGTTCTACCCATTAAACTTGTCAACCCTCAGCTTACTCTCACTTGTCATCACTCCCACTCAATCGTGAAACCTTCCTGTAGAGGATCACTAAAAAAAAATGATGATAGTCTATCTAATTTTTATTTTTTTAAATGACGACCATTTGGTTCTTATAACACTTGTTAGGATTAACCTTGGACAAAAATAACAGTTACGTGCAAATATAACCAATATCAAAAAAATATTAGCTGGCACCTTTTACAATATAAGGACATTTTTGGCTTTGGGGGCACTACCCCCAAAACCCCTGAGGGGTTTGCCCCTCGACCCCACCTTGTATTGTGATAGGGAGCGCACCTGGGGCATTACCCCAAGACCTCACAGGGGCACTACCCCCGATTCCCTACAAAAAAATATGGGGAGAAAACCATGCTGAATAAACCTTCGAGTTTGATAAGGCTCCACATCACAACAATCTCCCACTTGGAGACTGATCAGACTCCACAACAATAACAACCTCTCTTTTATTATCATAGATTCACACAAATTGTCATTTTCTACGTAGATTCACATAAGAAGAATTATTTTCCCTATGAG
>CM053785.1:377680952-377723452 GCA_028749045.1 Cupressus sempervirens
CAATTATTTTGGTGCTCATTAAACCCATAGTTGTAAATAGTTTCTTACTAGCATCACTCACATGTCATGTACTAAACTTAAAAATGATGATTGAATGATGATTGTAGACTTTAATAATATTTTTTGAATGCCATGCACAAGCCCCAATAGACAATGAAGGACAAATGAAATCGTATAATGTGTTTTCTTCTATTTATCTCAACATTTTTTGACACATCTAACAATGATGATGTGGACAAAAATAATAGTTCTAGTGAGAAATGTAGCAATATAGATTACAAACTCATCATACTTATGACACTCAAACTTAAGTATCCTTCCAAATTCTCCTCACCCTGACTTTTAGATGTCAATTCCAACAAAAATATCTCATTTGTATTGAGAATCACCCCCATGATTTTAAAGATATGATAGAATGTTAAGGACAAAAAAACTCAACCCTACCCTCACTATGCAATGAGCATAATAATGGTTTTTGAAGCCCATTAAAAAACCAAAAAAAAAAACTTTTATTTTAGTTGTTTCAAGTCTTAGTAAACCCATGCGTGTAAATGGTTTATGAGAAATATATATCAGTCATGCATTATTTGGCAATTAAATACCACTTGAGTAAATTATTTCTAAAGCTCACTATAATTGAAAATATAAATCTCAGTTTGATTTCAATTATTTTGATGCTCGTTGAATGACATAGACATACCTCAATGGACAATGAAGGACAAATGCAAACCTTATGATGTGTTTTCCTTTCTTTGTCTCGACAGTGTTTACATCTAACAACGAGGATGTGGACAAAAATAATAGTTATAGTGAAAAACATAGTCATCTAGACTACAAAACTCATCATACTTACATGATACTCAAACTTCTATAATAAGTGAGCTGTGTCTTGATGCCAAGTCATAATGACTAGAGGAGAGGGCCTAACAAATTTTAAATCTAAGGAATACTTGTTAGGGATAATTCAAATATCATATGGTTATTTAAGTACTTCACCAAAGAGCCCATTTCAAAACTTCTATTCCCAATAGAGGATCTTGCTCCACTATACAACCCTCTCTCCTGTTATGTATGGTATGAAGCATTCTTTTAATCATGAAATGGTACGTGAGCATCTTAAATGGCACTTTCAATATTAAAATTAGCTATTTTTAACTCATATGATACTCCTAGTCTTATTATAGATATTTGATCAAGCATAGAAAACATGGTCTCAAAAGAGAGGTCTCAAGTTCAAATATTACTAGAGCAGGGTATGTTTACCACATTTGAAGAACATAAGGTGGTTATATGTAGAAAAAAATTTAACTTTTTTTATTGTTATTATTTGTTGGCAATGTCTCTATTAGATCATGTCACTATTTTTCAATCAATGCTTCACATCACACTTTGTGATCCATCATTTAGATGGAATTAGAGAGTTCGAAGAGATGAAAGATGGATAACTAGATATCAAAAGAATAAAAGAAACAAACAAGAGGTGGAGAGAGAAGGGAGTGCACACAAATCAAAAAATGACATGACAAGAGTAAGGCTGAAAGAATTTAGAAAAAAAAAAAAAAAAATATATATATATATATATATATATATATATATATATATATATATATATATATGTTGGTAATAAGTTTGTATATTATTATTAATATGATAATGTTTACATCAAGACAAAAAGGTCCTTAATTCTATCTTAGAGGACCGTTATTTACAATATGATGTGTTACTCCTTTACATCTATTTCACAAAATGCCTCTTCATCAAGCTAATTTTCTTTAAAAGCATTTCCTTCACCTAAAAAACTTGACATCTAATCCTGTGGTCATAATTACCTCAACACTACCAAAAGCTTTCACTATGTCGATATTCCAAAAACATCCATATTTTGATTTTTATCGTTAAATTCAAGTTTTGCCATTTGTAGAGCCAATCAAACCTTCTTTGTGCTGCCTCCCATTCCTGTGGATCTTCCTACTTGTCAAAAAATGACATTGTTCTTCTATCTTCATGTGATTGCTACCATCAAAAAAATTGCGCTCACACTCTGTTAGCCTTCAAAAGGCGATTTCACTGTCTGCATCAAAATTCACAAGTGCCTTCCTTCACTTTAAACTCTGCAAAAATTTATAGCCTGCCTCTTTCTCTTTGGGAAATCCATTAAGAACGTGGCCCTCCTCTTTTGGTCATGGCAAGACATGATAGTAGACTTGAGGCTATCCCATGCTTGGCAACACTTGTTTTTGTAGGTTTTTTTGTCAATCTGCCCGTGTGGCCAATTTACAAAGGGGAAAATCCCTTTTTCCATCCCTTCTTCGTCATCTTTTTAGCCTTCACTAAAGTCAAAGGCCCACCTGGGATGTTCCCATTCTAGAAACATCTCCAAATCCATAATTAAAGCCTCTTCAAGGAGCACCTTCATAACCCATGCCACATTTTGTTCATGGTCTCCAACATGTAGACCCGATGCCATTAACATTGTTGCAATATCCACCTGAACCTTCCACCGATGGTCTACCTCATGAAAGAGAGGGCCCAAAGTATCTTGAATTGCTCAAATCACTACATCAAAGGGACATTCACCATTTTTCTCAGACGATGATCTGCCATGCACCCAAACAAAGCCTTATGTTGCTTCATCGTCTTAAAGGTAAGCGTCGACTCCATGAAACTTGCTCAAAATTTCTTTCTTAATTTAGACTTATGCTTTGAAAAGCTACCCTCCTTATTTTAAGGTCCCTCACACACTTTTGCTGATGCAATCTCTCTCTAGTTTTAATGTCGTGACATTCCCCTTTTTTAATCTACTCCTGCTGACGCACATTTTGCATAGCACACACGCTCCATGAGGATTTATAATCTTTAAGAAATCTAACTAAATCCTCCTTTTTTGACTTACCCAGCCTTTAAGAGATTGCAATTAAGGTTCCTTACATTCCTTCATCATTTAAATTGTGATTCAAATCTATTCCGCAATTTGAATGCTTGACCCTAACTGTTTCATCATTTAATGATAGTGCCCATTTTGACAAAGTGTTTGCCTCTATATTTCCTTCACGTTTGATGTGTGTGATATTAAAATCTTCAAAATTACTTAATTCTTTCACAATTGAATCAATTACCATTTGAAGATGCCAAGCGTTGATTTGCAGTTTTGAGATTGCCTACACTACTACGAGAGAATCGTCTTCTAAATGCAACTTCTTGATCCCCTCCTTTCTTGCTAACCTTACTACTAACAAGGCTGCTTGACATTCTGCTATGTTGTTGGTGCCTGTGGATAGCTTTTTTGCTCCTTTCAATAGAATGTGACCTTCATTATCCCTCAACACGACCCCAACACCTGAGATCCCTAGATTTCTACGCGCAGCTCCACCAAAATTTGCTTTTACCCATCCTTCCTATGGAGCTCTCCACTCTATCTTTTCCAGCTTAGCCTTTTTCTTTTTGGTTACAAGTGCCCCCTTGAACCTTATCCCTAGCCATGAAGACTATAACACACTATCTTATTTTGTGTAACAAATCTACATTGCTTGTCTTTTTGTGGCCGAGGCACTTATCGTGCCCTCTATTGCATTTATAATTCTATTTAAACATCTTCTCTGATTTTCCTTTTCTCCTTGAAAAATCCTTCTATTTCGTTCCTTCCACAGTTCCCAAATAATCAATGATGGAGCAACTAGCCATATACTTGAAAGAGTTGATTTTCTTTGCTCCCTTGGCCATCCATCAAAAACCTGCTTGACACTTTGGGCTCTCGGGCCTTGCCACCTTAATTTGAATTGAACCAAATCCCAACATTTCCTTGCATACTGACATTGAATCAAAAGGTGATCTACTATTTCCTCATTCTTCTCACACAAAGGGCATCTTGATGGTCCTATTATGCCTATTTTCCTCAGTGTTTCCACCATTAAAATTCTTCCATTATAAGCTAACCATGCAAAGGCCCTTGCCTTGGATAATATGTCCTTATTCCAACAGATATCTTTTGAAGTAAAAACTTCACCATTTGTTTTCGCTAGAATATTATAGCCTAATTTGACTAAGTAATTACCTGATAGGAAACCACACCAAATTATCTTATCCTTCTTGAGGCTCACCATCATATTTCTTTCTTTGAAGATACTTTGCATTCACTGCTTTTGTTCATCTATTAGCTCCTCTCTTGAAACATCTTTCTAGCACCATTCTTTCCCTACCAAACATTCCCTTTCTTCCATATAGTCAGACACTATAATTCCCCACCTTTCTTTAATGTATGTTTTTAATTCAAAGTAAGCGTCATCCTCCCTCAAAACTTTATGTCCATTCCAGGAGTCTTCCCAAAATTTAGCTTGTTTCCCATCCCCAATACACCAAGAGATGTGTTTCACTATAATCTGTCTACAAGAGAACATGAAATTCCATATGGCTAATCCTTTTGGTGGATCTCGCACCATTAAAATCCTTTGATCTTCATCTGAGTCTAAACATTTTCCTTTCAAGACTCTCACCCAATAGAGTTGTGGATTTTCATACATTGCCCATATTAGTTTAGCTCCCAGTGCTTTATTCATAAGTTGCCAGTTTCTTATCCCAGCACCTCCTTCCTTGGGTCGACATATCTTTTTCCATGATAGTAAGGGTATTTTGTCACCTTCATTAGACCCATTCCAAAAAATATTTCTCATCTTCTATTCCAAAATGTAGACAACTTTTTTGGGTATATCTAAACACATCATTGCAAAAACTGGCATGGCTAAGATTATTGTTTGGAGCATAAGGATTTGGCTTGCTAAAGATAACCATTTTTCTCTCTAGCCTTCCATCTTCTTTTGGCATTTCTCTATCAAATTATCCCATAGTTCAGTTTTGTTTCTGCTTGCAAAAAAGGGTATCCCTAAATACTTATTAGGCATCAACCCTATTTTTATATTCATGATCTTGCATATATCCTAAATTTGACATTTTGTGGGGTGTTGAAGAAAAAGATCTTTGATTTATTCCAATTAATAAATTGCCCTAAAATTCTTCCATAGAGTTCTAGAGTATGCTTCATAGCCTTTGCTTCTTTTATACTTGCTAAACCCGCTAAAAAAGTATTATCTACAAATTTTAAATGAGTAAGGGATTCAATTGTCTCTATAATTTTGATCCCTCTCCATAGCCCCAACTCTCGTTGTGTATGTATTAGCCTTCCTAACACCTCTGCCATTATAATAAAGAGAAAGGGGGATATGGGGTCCCCTTGTCTGATGCCTTTTTCTTGTTCAAAAAAGCCTTGAGGACTTCCATTAATTAGCACTGAGAAACATGGTGTAAATAAGCAACTTTCTACCCATTGTAGCCATTTTGGACCAAACCCAAACCTCCTTAACACACTCAGCAAGAAACCTTTGTCACCTCATCATAAGCCTGCTTTATGTCTAATTTAACCATCATGTTTTATGTTTTTGAAGTTCAAATAGTGTGGACTGCCTCATGTGCCACAACCACCCCCTCAAATATGGATCTTCCTAGTAAGAAGCCACTCTGTTCTATCAAAATGATTGAGCTTAGAACTTGTTTGAGTCTGTTTGTCATAACCTTCGAAATAATCTTATATACTGTATTGCATAAAGAAATTGGTCTAAAATCTTCAAAGGTTATTTGTGTTTCTTTTTTTGGCACTAAAGCTATAAAGGTGTTATTGAAATCTTTAAGGATGAATCCTCCTTGCCTTGATTCCTCAACCATTTCCCACAATTTTTTTTGAAAGATAAACCCCAAATTCTGAAAGAACATTGCAAGAAAACCGTTTGGGCCTAAAGCTTTATCCCCTCCTAAACCTTTTAATGCTTCAGTAACTTCATTCTCTGTGACTGGATCCTTTAGTGCTTTGTTTTGGGATGTTGTTATCAGTGCTGGGATAACCTTCAAAACCTCATCCACCTAATTCTGATTCTTTTCTATCTGTCGTCCCTTGTGAGAGAAGAAATTCACTACCTCTAGATTGATTTCCTCACCATCTTGGATGAGAACCCCTTCTGAATTTTGGATCTCATAAATTTTATTTGCCACCCTTCTAATTTTTACCAAATTATGAAAAAAATGAGTATTCCTCTCCCCCTCTCTTAAACATACTTCTCTTGATTTTTGCCACCAATAAGTTTCTTCTTTGTTTAGACATGCTTCTAATTCCTTTCTAAGAATTTTCTCTTCCTTAAAGTCCTCAAACATGCCATTTTCAATGACTTTTAGACTTAACATTTTTAACTTCTCCTCTAATTCCTTCTTTTTTTAATAAAAAATATTGCCAAAATGTTCTCAGTTCCAAATCTTCAACCATTCCTTAAGAAATTGTATTTTTTTGAAGAAAATGAAAGCTTTGTTTCCTTTCCTTGTTGGAGCATTATTCCGCCATTCCGCAATCAATATTGCAAAGCCTTCCATTTGTAACCACATAGCCTCAAATCTGAAAGGGCACCTATCTAGAGTTTTTTCATCTTGAATTCTCAAAAAAATAGGGAAGTGATCTGAACCTTGAAAAGGAAGAATTTCAGCAGAGCATGACCAATTTGCCTCTGCCCAATTGCCTACCACAAGAAATCTGTCTAGCTTTTTAGCTATATGCACAAAACCCTCTCTTTTATCAGTCCATGTGAAATCCCCTTTTTTGAAATGGATTTCCACTAATCCTCTGTCATTAACAAAATTACTAAAATCTTTTTGGCTTTCCAAACTCCAGCCTTTCCCACCCTTTTTGTCTTCTGGGTTTAGAATTGTATTAAAATCCCCACCTAAAATTGCCACTTCATTGTCTAAATCTTGCACTTTTGCAGATATGGTTTTCCATAAGATCCTTTTTTGAGCATTACTATTTGGACCATATACATTTATCACCGAGAAAGAGCAGTGTAATTATTTTACATATACTTTGATCCATTGGCGGTTTGTGTCCAGATGGGTTTCAGTTATTTCTAAAGTATCTGATCTCCATAAAATAGCCATACCTCTTGAGGCACCTTGAGCCCCTGTCAACAAGCATTCCCATCTTCTGAATTTACTTTTAAAATTAGTAAAATCCTCCTCCTTAATCTTTGTTTCCTATAGAAGCACCAAGTCAGGCTTCGATTGATCAAGACATCTTTTGATCAATTGAAACTTGTTAGGGGCATTGCAACCCTTGACATTCCATGATAGTGTTTTCATGGCTCCCAAGAAAAGGCTAAACCTTTTCCCAATCTCAAATTTTTTGATTGGCTTGCTGCATTGCCTGCCAACTCCAATTTTAATTTGATAGATTTGGGCCCCTTTTTCTTCTTGTTCCCTACATTTGGTTTCTGCTTTTTTGATCTTGTTTGCTCTATAGATCTTTCATCCCGGATCCCTAGACATTCTAATAAACCTAAGTCATTTAGGTTATCTTTCCCTTCTGGAGCCTCCTGAGATGGTTCTCCTCCTTCCTTTGTGCTACTACTATCCATTGTTTCCTCAAAGGATTCACATAGGTTCCGGCTTGGGGATACTTCTATATCCTTAAAGACTTGGTTTTCCTCTCCTGGCATAGTCATCCCTCTTTGATCTTGCATTTCCAAGGGTGTTTCTAAAATGCTTCCTGAAAATCCTTTGGGATCTAGATTTTCAGGCAGGATATTATCTCCTTGATTATTAGACATCAAGATTTGAGAGGGAGTATCATTTACCTTTTCATGCATCATTGATATCTTCTCTAGATTGTTCTTTTGCATATCGTCTCCCCTATTTACTTGCCATTGTTCCATAGGGGTTTATGTCACCATTTGGGTTGAGATCTCTTTATCTTCTTGCTCCCTCAAATCTTTTTCCAAAGAACTTTCTCCATTATTGCTGACTTTATAGAAGTTGAAATCTCCTAATTCTCGTAGAGATCTTTTAAGTGGATATGATCATTTAAACTTTTTTCTTTCTCAAACTGACATTCCCTCAATTCCAATTCCTCTAAAAGTTTGTCAGCATCTAGTCCTTTCCCTTTCAAAAATCCGCTGCTCTGCAAGGCCTCTTCCGAGATTGGATTTTTTTCCCCTTCCCATATCTCAATAGGTTGTTTCCATACTCCATTTTTCATGCTTAGAGTGATGAAGTTTGGGCAAGGGTTTCCTTCCTTCATATTTATTAGAATCCTTGGGTCAGAGGAAGAATCTTTAATGTTTAGAACTTCCTCTGCTTTGACAAAGGTTCCAATTGTGTCCCGAATTTGTGCTAAAACCTCCTCCCCCCAATATTCTGCTGGTAAGTTCTAGAGATTAATCTACATAGGAAATGTCTGCAACTTTTCTTTGCTTGGGTCAAAATTTGGCTCCCATTCCTTCATAAATATTCCTTGACCTTCTAAAAGGTAAGGACCATTGTTTAGGATGTCCCATTTGTCTGTTTTGCTAGGTGCAATCCCCATGTAAAAGCCATTTGTTAAGGTTTTCAGCCTACATTCCTTTCCCCATAATGCTTTACAACCCAACCTTATTGTTCTTATAGAAGGCCATGGACCTAGCCATTTGAAAAAGAAAGCTTTTTCCCTTAACTCACCTATAGTTTCTTGCCATTTTGCATTATCTATGTGAACAATAGACATTACCTCATAGGTGATATGCTCATCTGGTTTTTGGGGAGGGTCTTTGACTGCCTCTTTCTCCTTTGCCATAGCTTGTTGCTACTGTTTTGGGTTATAGAACTTGTGTGCAGTCTTTGTAAAGTCGAATCTATTGAATTTCCTATAGATTGGCTTTTATCTGTGGATCTGGTTTCCCCATCTCCTCTCATTCCCCCCATTTTCTCGCCTTTGTGGTGGATTGAAATGATCATGATTCTGGGGGTAGGGCATCGGTCTCTGATATCTTGTTTTATTATATCTATTTAGAGGCCATCTATTGCTGATATGTTGCCCATAAGACTAGCTCGCATGTTGTCAGAAGCTAGATCGAGCATCTGCTTTCCATTTAGATTTCCCCTCGTCATTTGCAGGTAGCCGTTGCTTCCTTCACTCAAAATGCTCCCGCTCCCACTCTATCCCTCTTCATTGGGTTGCAGATTAAAACTAGAAAAATATTTTTTATTACTTACTTACATCAACTATTATTTATAAAAAATATTAAGTTTTTATAGATAAATATACCTATATAATTAAACTTAAAATAAGATAGATATACCTACATAATCAAACTTAAAATTAGATTAAATATACAATTTAAGGAATAGTCATGAATGATATAAATACCAATATATAATGAAAACATAGAAAGAGCCAAAAAAACACCCGCAATATATATATATATATAAAACTTATAATGGAATATAAGAAAGGTTTATATGCCTTATATTATCTATAAAGGTTAAAAATATAAACGAAGACTAAAAACTAAACCACATAAGAGATTGCATAAACTATTGTATATAGTACACTATTGAGCGAGAGATTAGTCGACCATGGTTCTCTTTTCCTTTTTCCCGCCAAAACTACTCTTTTAGCGCCAAAACTACTCTCGCAACAGGGCAGTTGTATAATCTTGTATATTTAAGTCATTTTGCTCATATGCTCAAAACAATGGTACCTTTTTCGCAAGGAATGCTTACAGGGAGCTACAGAACGTAATAGGTAATCACTGATCTTTTTTGCCAGGGTTTCAAAAATTAGGTGTTGAATTAGATGAATACGTTTGAGGATTAAAATTATGGGTTAAGTTGAATTGTTCAAGGTATTGCTTGCTTTTGAGTTTTACGCAGGTTTTTAAGATGCCCTAAAATTGAATATTTTTTGCAGGATATATGGTTATTTTTTATTTTGTATTTTCGGCTTTTTCCGTGTGATTGAAGCGTCTTTTTTTACTTCCTCACAAGTTTTCCTGCCCATTTGGTCAAATCCAGCGATATCATCAATTATCAAGTTCTTACATTGCCCTCAGGGGGCTTCTGTTGTGATACAGTTTGAATGTTGAAAGGAAAAAAGAAGAAAAAAAAGGTTCTTTATATCAGCCTACAGGGTTTTTCATCTGAGTTCATGAATATTTTACACACGTTTGCCATTAAAATGAAAATGTCTCTGCAGTCCTCCTCACAGGGTTTGTGGAAAATCCAACTTATGTTTGCAAAGCTTTCCAATCTTATTTAAAACTTTTACATAAGTCCATCTCTGAACCAAAGTCTTCGGTATTGAAAAATTTGAGATACTTTCTCATCTCCCTCCTCTTTACAGGACACTTTAATGGCTATGTAAAACTCATAATCACCTCACTTGCTTAATTTAAAACCCATGAGCCTTTACAGTGATTTAAAGATCTGTTTTAGATTTGTGCGTGGATCTTGCCTTGGTACTAGAATTCTTGCGACGAATCCTACATGTTCCTTTTTTCTGGATGACTCTTCATAAGTGAGAGCTTGCCGCTAATCGTTTTAATGGACTGTTAAACTTGTATGGATAACTTTCTTTTACTTCCTCCAAATTTATAGTTTCTTAACAGACAATTCATTGAACTTGGGGAAGCTCATTAGTCCGAAGAAACAAGTATCTGGATCATTGGGTTTTTGAGAAATATTCCTGTGATTTTTCTTATGCACAAAACCAACCAAATTAGCACTTGAGATGATAAGCTAAACAAAAAGGTCGACTTCTTATTCAGGCTGAGTTGGAATTCGCACTTGCTAAAGTAAGTGTTATTAATTTTTTTGTTTGGTTGCCATGTACATTTTATTTTAAATTCATTTTAACGAAGCATATAATTAATGAGGCATATAATTTTAAATTTTTAGTTTATGCTTCTTCCCTATGTAAGATGATTCTTTCTTAATGTTAATTTATTTAAAGTGTTTTGAAATGTTTGCACTGCTTGTTATTGTTATTGTTTATGCTGTGGTTACTACATTTGCCTAGAAATTTTTAAAAATATATTGTCTGCTCATTTTTCTGTTAGATAATTCAGCGAAGCCACTCATTTACATTCACATTATGTTTCGTTTTGTTTGAGTCAGTAGAACAAAAGTGTAAAAAGTTGTAAGATGTATGTAATATTGTTGAATACAAAACTTATAACAAGGAATTAGGTCTTAATGAGACTGTTTGATTTGAACAAAACTGTGCGGAAGGTTTTCAAGCACTTGTCAATTTATGGTTGGAACTTGATATGAGAAACTCTCCTTGAACTGGAATCTTATAAAACTTGCAAAATCTTGTACATAATTGGTTACTTTTAGAAATTCCTTACCTAGAAAGCTTGCAATATCTTCTTAAGACTAGGAGTAGGTTTCTTTCGTGTGATGATATTATATTGTAAGTTTACTAGCACACAATATGTGATAATCTAAGATAGTAAAATCATGCTGCTTATAGCTGACCACTATTATCTTATTTTTGTTGAGCAATATATTTTCACAATACATAATGCTCTGCCACCGGTTAACTAGGGGTTGTTTTGAATGCCAGTTTATTGCTCACCTGAAGTGATATTTGTGAAAGGAATAGCAACTAGTTTTCATATAAATGTTTATTTTGTAAGTAAAATGTAAGCTAAATATATTAGACAATACCAAATATAGAAATACAGAATGTGTCAAAACCAGATCTGTTAAATTTCAGCAGGAAGTCATTCATAATTTTTATCACGTCGAGAAAGCAACATGACTTGAAGATATAATAGACTTATAGACTAACCAAATTTGGCCATCAACTATTGTAATGGCAGAAAGCTAGGTCTTTCAGGGCTAAAATGACACATGTCAGTTTAAATATAAATGGTATTTGCCTTTCTTTTGCTTTGGAAATTATGTAATAGTCCCGTTCACCAAATTCTTCAACATCAGAGGGAGTAGCCTATCAGAAGCTATGATAGACAGCTCTACTTATTCTATCAAAGTTCATGCAAGACTTGCACTGAGCTTTGTCTTTTGGGCATTGAAAGATATAGTTCATTACTTCTTGGGCAAATGGAATGCAATTCTAATCCCTTCTAAAGGCTACATAAATAATTTTTAATCAATGCCTTCAAAAGTTCCATTTAATTTTGGCATACAACAAGCTTATGTAATTATTAGTTGCTACATTTTCTCTATTGTTTGTAATTGAAAAAATGCAAAGAGAAAAAGATGAGAAGACAGTAGACTGTCAAGAGAGCTACATATTTACTTGCAGTTTTACAATGGGCAGAACAAGCTGCAGAAGACATAAGGGATTCAAAATACAAAAGCAGTAGAACAACTACAATATTAATCTTGTATGTATTGCAGTCAAAATACTAAAGTAGTAGGACAACCACAATACTAATCTTGTATATATTGTTTCAGGTCAGTACTATTCTGGTGTTTGTAATTGGGGTGTGGATCGATAGTTTGCAGCACCTTATTTTCCCAGTGTAGGAAGCTACATTGCCGGTGATGGATATCAATGAGGAAGCCAGTTTGGCACACAAGCGCACTTTCATGGACTTTCTAGACCAAGATGTAAATTTCTTCTTTACTCTCCTTTCATTTCATTTCATCAGCCTTCTAAAAGATTTAGCAGTCAAATGTACTATGGTAGAAGCCATTATTGCATGACACAGCCTTTTAACTTGTTTGTGGCAACATTTTGTAGGTGGGACAAGGTGTATACATGGACAAGATCAGAGGCATGATCACTCAGGGTCGCCATCGCCTGCTTATAGACATGGCTGATCTAAGGAATTTCAGCCATGATTTAGCTCGCAGGGTGATAAGGAGTCCCAGTGAGTACATTCAGCCCTTATCTGATGCACTGGGGGAGGTGACAAGAAATGTGGATCCCAAGTATCTGCAGGAAGGCCAACAAATTCAAGTTGGTTTTGAAGGCCATTTTGGCTTTCACAAGCTTACTCCTCGGGAGCTCCTTTCTCCATTTCTTGGTACCATGGTTAGCATTGAGGGTATTGTCACTAAATGTATGTATATTTTACTGCAGGCATGATCCCCCCTTTTAAATTAGTTTGAAAATGCTTGACAAATTGATGAACAGCAGATCCCCTTTATTAGCCTCATCTGTTGGCGATTACTATTTACATTGTTATGTAAAGAATTGATAATTTTGAGTGAATAGTAAAAAGGTGTAAAAACAACAAATAGAATTCACTTGTAACTGTGTTCGAAGATTGGAGTTCTAGATATTAGGCTATGAGAAGGATGTTAAAAACATTGCATTCCATCCTTTTTCTCTTGTCTATTTTATGTTGTTGAATTTGTGACTGGATGAAAAACAATTCAGATCACTGTCAGGCTGTGTGATAATCTCCTTGCACAAGATTTTGTTGGCATCTTAAATTGTTTACCTCGCCCCAGGGATTCTACAGTGTATGATTAACTAATTTCTTAACATAACAGCATCACTAGATTTTTGATATCTTCTCATTTGGTTCAATTGGCAAGGCCAAGCCAACTTTTTAGCTGTGTTTTTTTCTTAGGATTGTAGGCTCTATACCTGTTTAATTTTGCAACTAAGATCACTTCTTCTGGGGCATTAATGTGATAGAAGTTGCCTGTTTATGACCAATAGGTTCTTTAGTAAGGCCGAAGGTTGTTAAAAGTGTCCATTATTGCCCTACCACTGGAGAATTTCAAGCTCGTGAATATCGAGATATAACATCAATGACTGGCCTACCCACAGGGTCTGTTTATCCTACACGAGTAAGTAACCCATACATTTTTGCCATAATATTTCTAGTGCTTTTTCACAGGGTGATATTTTCTATAGCAGCTATTGATGCCATATAATTTCAAGGGATTAATGCAAGTTAATTTGCTAATCTGCTAATGTTATGACAGGATGATCAAGGGAACCTCTTAGTAACTGAGTTTGGTCTGTGCAAGTATAGAGATCATCAGACAATATCTATGCAGGAAGTACCTGAGAATTCTGCTCCTGGTCAGATACCTAGATCAGTAGATATTATTGTAGAGGATGATCTTGTTGACACTTGCAAGCCAGGAGATCGTATAACAGTGGTGGGGATTTACAAGGCAATTCCTGGCAAAAGCAAAGGCAGTGTCAATGGTGTATTCAGGTACCTTGTCTTTTGAATAATCAATCACAAGTGGCACAATTCAGTTTTGGTTGCCCCTTTTTAGTTTGGAACCTCTTTTCCAATTCAGGCATGTTTGATAGATGTAGCGTTCCATTCAATGCAGGACTGTTATTGTTGCCAATAATGTGTTTCAGCTCAATAAAGAGATAAATACCCCTGTTTTTACAAGTGATGACATAAAAAACATCAAGAAAATAGGAAATAAGCAGGATACATTTAGTCTACTGGCAGAGTCGCTTGCGCCTTCAATCTATGGGCATACTTGGATAAAGAAAGCTGTTGTATTGCAGCTACTAGGGGGTGTAGAGAAGAATCTGAAGAATGGAACTCATTTGAGAGGGTAAAACCCTTAACTGCATACTTTCTATATGCTTCTCTTTCTAATGGTGGGTTGTTGAGCTCATGCATTTCTATCAATTTTATTGCAGGGATATAAACATGATGATGGTTGGTGATCCTTCCGTTGCCAAATCCCAACTCCTGAGAGCCATCATGAATATTGCTCCCCTGGCAATATCAACTACAGGACGAGGGTCTTCTGGTGTTGGTTTGACAGCCGCTGTCACCTCTGACCAAGAGACAGGTAATTAATTTTTAGAGATTTTATGTATATGCTTGACTATATTCTGTACATTTGTTGCTGTCAAGAGGCCTAGTTTGTCATGGCCATATGCTTTGAAATGATCAATTTGGCATTATTTCATTGGTCAAAGACTGGATGGTTCTGTGAAAATATTTGTTTGTTCTTGGCTAATCAGTTTAATTAATTCAGGTGAACGAAGGCTGGAAGCTGGAGCAATGGTTTTAGCAGACCGTGGTGTTGTTTGCATTGATGAATTTGACAAGATGAGTGATCAAGACCGTGTGTCTATACATGAGGTTATGGAGCAACAGACAGTAACAATCGCTAAAGCAGGAATTCATGCATCTCTCAACGCACGCTGTAGTGTTGTTGCTGCTGCAAATCCTATCTATGGAACTGTAAGTGTTTTCAACTTCCCAAGCTTTTCACAGCAGTATTTACCTCTGCTCTGGGATTATAGGCTTTCCTTACTTTATTACTATTTACCCCTTGGTAATGCATATTGCCTATAATTTGATACAACACAAAGTTGTGTTTTCTGGGCATATTTCATGCTAAATATGATCTTCAAAATCTCATTTGTGCAGTATGATCGCTCACTTACTCCAACCAAGAATATTGGACTTCCAGATTCTTTACTCTCTCGTTTTGATCTGCTCTTTATTGTACTAGATCAAATGGATCCTGATATTGATCGTAGGATATCTGAGCATGTTTTACGTATGCATCGTTATAGATCTTCAGCAGAAGATAGTGGTATACATTTCTACTCTCATTGCTCATTGAATATAATTGGAAAACGTCTTCATGTTTGATAGTTGATATGATTGACCAAAATATTGTACAGGAATGGTGATTGCTGATGGAAATTCAAGAAACATGGAAGAAGATGAAGTAGAGACTTCCGCATCCATTTTTGTGAAATACAATCGTCTGCTGCATGGCGAGAAAAAGACCAGGCACTTCAAAAATGAAATGCTAACTGTAAAATTCTTGAAGAAATACATTCATTATGCTAAGAGTAGGCATCAACCTGTGCTGACAGATGAGGTGATTTTTCTTGGGTTTGAATTTTTTTACATTGCTTTTGTGTAAATTATTTTATATTCATATGTTTCTTTTGTTGCCAAACCCACATGGAAGTAAACAGTCATATTCACAGTTGTGTAACGATGATAATTTACAGGCATCAGAACATATTGCAACTACATATGCTGAACTGCGTAATGCCGGTGCAGAAGCTAAGGTTTGCAATAAGTGTGCCTAGTCACTTTGAAATGTTTAGTTTTATTCCCGATGTTAGTCGGTACTTTTAGAACAATCTGTTCTTTTTTGTACACTCCTGATTTAGTCTTTTTAATGTTTGTGCTGCAGTCTGGAGGAGGTACATTACCAGTTACTGCCCGTACACTGGAGACAATAATTCGGCTTTCAACTGCTCATGCAAAGATGAAGTTGAGAAATCAGGTGAGAAACCCTTTAATTATAAATCCTGGGTTTTACATTGCAATAACCAAAAATGTCTTTAGCCTTCTGAGGCCTTTGAAAAGATCACTTGGATCCATGTTCATCTTCTTTATAACTTTAATAATGTTGCAATCTCTCTATGTTTTTAGGATGTATACATATAGCTTTAAGTAGTTACCCTGCTTTTAAGCTACCTGTTTTTGTCATTATTTGAACTAAAGCATCTCTTGAAATAAAGTTATGCAGGGGCGACCTTTGCTTGCTTGCAGTCACAGAGGGTCTAAAATGTGCTGGGGATATTTTTCTTGTTTTTGAGAAGAGCCTAAATAAATTGCTGCCAAATCCAATTTCAAGTGACTCTACTTATTTGGTGGAAAGTACTTTTAAGGAGAGCTACAGGGAATCTTGAAATTTGAAAAATGCTTAGAAATGACTGAATGTGTCCTTTTTGTATATTAGGGTCCTGTATATTCTGGTTGGGAACTTGCAAGGTTAAATATGGATTAGGGCTTATTGGTCATAACATTAGTATTGCTTTTCGTGCTGCTAAAATTGATTATGTTGAGAATGCATATAATGCATTATTTTCAAGCTTAGAAAAATTTGGTGGGCATTTCAGAAGTCACATTAATGAGATTGAAAAATGGATAGGTTTTGATTTATCTGATAATTGATTGCTGCTTTCCAACAATACTTCAGAAGTTGTGTGCATGAGATTGAAACATGAGAAGGCTTTTCATCATTTGACAAGTTTCACTATTTTCCAACATGCTTTGCTCAGGTATTAAAATCTGATGTAGAGTCTGCCCTCAAAGTCCTCAATTTCGCAATATACCATACAGAGCTGACAGAGATGGATCAAAGGGAGCAAGGAAGAGAGCGAGAAATTGATAGGAAACGTCGTGCTGATGGTGATTCTGCCAATGGGAGACATAATGATAATAATGATGATGATGATGGTGATCATCCAGATGGGTCAGGAAACAGAGGAAGGTAAAATTTTGTTGTCACTTTTGCTATCTTTTGCTGTTAAATCTGATGAACTAGACAACTCTATGTAATGAGCTTTGGTGTTGAAATGAAGATCAAGAAGACAAAAGAAGGGTAATGGAGATGAAAGGAATGGTGGAAGCCAAACACAACCAACCATCCCAGAGTAAGGCAACTTTGCAACTCTCTTGCTTGTGGATTCTTCAGAAGTTAAGGACTAACATAAGTCAATTCTATTGATTTGAATGAATGAAAAGCAGAGACACAGCAGAAGATATGGATATTGACTCAACAACTGCACCAACTATGATGGACATTTCATCTGAAAGGTCTCTTGTTTTGACATATCCTACCAACATTTTTTGTTTTTGTTTTTAATGTCTGCAATTGCAAACTAAGATTGTTGGACTGCATGAAAAAGCACGGTGATATAATCTGCTCTTAGACACAACCTGACGATTACTATTTCTAACATAGTTTTCCTCTTATATAAGGATTTTCAGTTTTGTGCACCTGAAAGTAAAATAGAACTAGTTCCTTGATTCCTGTTATTGTAAATTCGTAGGCTCGTGATTGATATTTGTGTTCTGTATCCTCATGGGTTGGCTATATTGTTATGTTAGAAACCCACAACGTTGAACTTTGAAAATAATATTTGAATGCTTCTCTTTGTTACAGAGAAGCAAGATTCAATAATGCATTCAGTCAATATATGATGGTGAATCACAAGGAGACCATAACTGTGGATGAGGTAGCAAGGGTGATAAACAGAGGGAACACTCATGATCCTTATAGTCCAGCAGAGATAACTTGTCTGTTGCAGGTATTTATCATACTAAGTTGTATTTATGTCTATTTATTGGCTGTATCGAATTGATTAATACTTGCACAAAGCTGAATTTTGCTTTATGTTGTGACAGAGACTACAAGATGGTAACAGATTGATGATGGTGGATCAAGTTGTGCACCTTGTTTGAACAAAAGCAGATGTTAAGCTAAAGCCCCTAGTTGCTGAATTTATAATAGGATGCCTCTATCATGTTAAATTCTGAATGTAATTCAAGTTGAAGTTGGTTTCTGTTGAAAGCGTGTGTCATCTTGAAGAGGATCCTTCTATTGAGGGTTCTGTTCGTTCCTCATTCTCTTCATGAATTGCTTCATTATTTTTTAATATCCAAACAGAAATTTGATCAGACAAGTCACAATTTGTATGATTATGTATTTTGAATGGTTCTTTTGTAAATGTATTATCATCTTAAGAATTATTTCAAGACTATGGGAGACTATCCAGCCATATCAGATGCATACAGCATCCATCTATGCCTTACAACTGTATTAGTTCAGGACCAAGGTTAACGACAGTACAATCAGCAAGCAATGACATGCCCATTTCCAAAAACTATTTAATAATAATTGTTTAATTTGAAAAATAAAATTGAATTCTTTTAACAATTACAGTTGCTATGGACAAATAAACAGTAGAGGGGAAGTGGATACAAATAAAATGAATATTATAGTACATATAATATTACGGGCAGCTTTTTGCGCTTGCACATTTCATCTGTCAGTATGAATGAAAATGGTAGAGCTGTTGGTTGCAATTGGTATGACGGAGAGAATGCTTCTCACGGCGAAAGGAGTGTCCAAGTTAAAAGCAGTTTCAAGATACAAACAAA
Source organism: Cupressus sempervirens (assembly GCA_028749045.1). Classification (NCBI taxonomy): domain Eukaryota; kingdom Viridiplantae; phylum Streptophyta; class Pinopsida; order Cupressales; family Cupressaceae; genus Cupressus; species Cupressus sempervirens. The sequence continues at coordinate 377,699,681 of CM053785.1, forward strand.
CTTCAAAGCTAACACCAAACAATCTGGAAGTTGTGAGTCCTGTTCTGCCTAAAGCTTCCAGAACTTTGCATCAATAAGAAAAACTACTGGAAGTTACTACAATAATATTTGATAATTTTATGAATTAAAAAATTTATAAAGCTCCAGCTAAATTAGATTTAGCCAATGAAAAAATTCAAATTTGTGCTAATAAATTATTTTTAAAATAAAAGAGCTTTAAACTTCAGGTTTTAAGGACATCCACAAGACCGAGCAATCTAAAAGACCAACTGCAACTACTATCATTCCCATTCACATAAAACTGTTAGTAAACTATAAGTTACACCCCACATCATGTGAGTATAATTCTCCTTGTCTTTAAATTCAGACAATGCAAAGTTCAAATGCTCTCTTCATATAGTTCTCCGTTTGACATTCTATCCATCACGAAACTTGGATTGCTTAATTGTGAAAGCACCTAGAAATCGGCTTCTTCCTCAAGATTCATAGTAGACTGTAAAGAACTTGAAAATTGTTGACAATATTGTTCTTAATCTAATGTACTGATAATCTTGTAGACGTCATTAAAACTCATTAGCTTTTTCAATTTCGATGAAGAAGAGCATGAGACACGGCCAGCAGCTTGCCCCTGTTGTTGCCCATGAACTCCTGCGAACATGAGCTCCAATGAAGCTGTGGATCTTGAAAAACTTTGTAATCCGTCCAATAATATATGATGTTTGCAGTGGATTCTTGAAACATAGTTTTCAAATTGTAGTTTCAAGGGTCTGGTATGGACAATGCTGAAGCAAATTAGATTTGCTAAGTTTGTTGTAAATAAGTATCACAAGTATTATTGTAAATACTTATTACCAATTTAATTTCATAACTGCTAGAATTTTCATTTATTTCACAGGGAGCATAACAACAATCTGATTTCAAATGTGTGCAAGTTGGATTATAATATATTTGGTTGTAGTGGATACTGCAGGTTAAAATGAATGAGGTATGCTTTACATAAATTAAAGTTGTATGGTTTTGTTAAATGGGATTATAAAAAGATGATGGTCTTCTTTAGAGTAATATTTGTAAACTTTCCCTCTGATCTTGGACTGTTATGGCTTTAGCCATCTTGATACTCGTGTTGCTTTTGCATTCTAGGAATTGTAGCTTGTGATTATAGTTTTTCCACATTATTTGTCTTACAGCTGAGCAAAATACACCAAGTTGAGCAATGCCGCTTGGTGTTCTGTGGAGGTTGGTTTAACTTTTATTGTCATAAATTGCAAACTGTATATGAATGAAGTTTTACATGGTTTGCTGCTCCAGAAATACGTTGTTCTTTTCAAATTTTTTTTTGGTTTTTGGTTTGAACATATTCATCCGTTCTAAATCACACATTTCAGTTTTTATTTAGCAACATGGCTGCTTCCTACTCACCTGAGATAGTTTAAGTGGCTTTAAACACCTGTGAATTACAACTGCAATGATCAATCCTAAAATATAGAAAAGTATGATGATACATTTATGCTTTCTCTTGTAGTAACTTCTGAAGATTATTATGTAGCATCCAACAGCTGACAGAACAAAACATCAAGAGCGAAAACGTGCCTGGTTGTTTACCAACATATTTGTTTAGCATTGCAACTTCTCACGACACAGGCAATTCTTATTGAATATTAACACGATCAAATGGTATTGCATCTAGACCAATAATAGTGATTGAAATACACGATTCTGACTCCAGATAACCATTTCGAAAGCCAACAAAAGAGGTGTATAAAGGCACGTTTAACTGATTATGAAAGCCATGAGAGATATCAAGGAGATGCGAGACATATGAGGTGGAGAAAGAGGATAAATAAGGGGAAGAGATGGTGAGTGAGAGAGAGAGAAACTATGGGGTGACATGAGAGATATCATGGAGATGGGAGACATATGAGGTAGAGAAAGAGGATAAATAAGGGGAAGACATGGCGAGTTTACTTAGGAGAGAGAGAGAGAGAGAGGGGGAGGGAGAGAGAGTAGTTATGGGGTGACGTGAGAGATATCATGGAGATGGGAGACATATGAGGTAAAGAGGATAAATAAGGGGAAGACATGGCGAGTTTACCCAGAGGGGAGAGTGTAGGAGGGTAATTATGGGGAAAGCATTGTGAGTGAGAGGGTGAGAGACATGTGGTAGATAGAGGGTGAATAGGCTAGGGGGACGGTATTGTGAGAGGAGCGAGGGGAGAAGAGTGCAATTAAGGAGAAAGAGAGAGGGAGAGAAGAGGGAGAGGGTGAAAGACGTGATGCACAGATAAATAGTAATTGGGGGATGTAGAGATAAAGAGTAATTGGGGGACAAAATGGTAAGAGGGTGTGGGAAAAAAGGGAAAGACAAAAGAGGGTGAAGTGATGAGGTAGAAAGAGACAACATGGTAGAAGAGAGAGATGAGGTGGAGAGAAAGAGAGTAATTAGGGAATCAAAATGGATGGATTTGGTGATGGGGGAAGGGGGAGAGGGAGAGAGAGAGAGAGAGGGAGAGAGAGAGAGAGAGAGAGAGAGAGAGAATCAAATGGATGGATTGTGGGGGGGGGATGAGGGTAAGGCGTGAGATAGACATAGTGTGAAGGATGAGAGATAAAGAAACATGAGAGAGTTGTTGAGACTTTAATTTTAGGATTAATAAACAAACTATTTATTATAAAAGTTGAAGTCTTAATAACTCTAATCCTATTGCCGGCTTTGCCCTATTGCAAATGATAATCTAGCTTTAAGGATAAAACTTATGTTAACACTAATGCAAATGAGAACTCTAATTTCAATCCAAAGTTTAATTCTAATTACTTGAATAAAAAATATACATTTTGATTGTATTAATTATTATGTAGGTGGTGATTTTTATTTTTATTTAATTTTTGAAGGGAATCTATTGTATTAAGCATATTTTTGAAGTGAACATATAAAATCTATAATGTACATAATTATTATTTATTCTTGTAGATTAATGACAATAATGTCTTTCATTCTTCTGTCACGAGTGCTACTAGCTTATATATATTATATATGTTTAAAATAATTCAAGAGATGTCCTTCTCGAGGTGTCTATTTTCATAAATTGCCTCAGTGTAATAGGTGCCTTAGAAGGATATCTCTTGGCTTAAGATATATATATATATATATATATATATATATATATATATATATATATATATATATATATATATATATATATATATATACAGACAAAATGTCTTTATGTTAAAAAAAAAAAGATAACCATAAAATTTAATGCATGTCTTGTTAACAGTGCAAAAATCCATTTACAATACACTTAGTTACTAACTCCTGAGTCCCGAGTCCCATCTTAGATTGAGATAATATGATATATAAGTGTAGTTGAACAAATATGTTATAACAAAATGTGGGTGTAAAATTCTATTACAGTCGAATAATTTGATTTTCTAAATTAAATGTTAATTACATAAAAATATATATACATAATTAAATGGAATAATTTAAAAATAAGATTACTGAGTTATGGAAATTATGTATAATTCTAATATATTATTGTATTTAAAAAATTATTTATACAAAATTATTAAATCTTCTAGGTAGCATTTAAAATAGATGTTTAATTATATAAAAAATATACATATTAGAAAGTTATTTCATTGTAATAAATTATATTTGGTTCCTGGTATATTCAAAAATAAAAAAAATAAAAAAAGATTATTATGCAATGAGGAAATCACCAATTAATGTCTATTCAAAATTATGGGAAAATAGTACTACAAAGGAAGGAAAGCCCTAGATATTTACAAAATGGCACTAATAGACTTGTAGTGTTTTCTCACATTTTATCGAAATGGCCCCTCCTACGACACCATGAACTAGGTAACTATATAGGGTGAACTTTGATTATTTGTTGAAACCCAAAGCATAAAAAATGAGAAAAAAAAAAACAAAAGGAAAAAATGACAAACCCTAGCAAGATCCTTCTAAGATGACGAGGGTGAGCATCAATTTGTTCATTTATCTTGGGAATTTTTAATACTTCCTTTTAAGGTCTTGTCTAATGTATAGTGCAAGGGTATTGGTTTACATAGTGATGTTTATTAGTGAACATTGAGTAGAATTGAATTTGTACTTGAAACTGTAATCTAGTGTATGGGAACTAATATGTGGTGTACATAAGTACTAATTAATTACATCAAAAAAGGTCTTGACATCCACCGTGTTTTATGCACTTGTTAACTTTTGATTAAGAAAATCCTTTGTTTAAGTCTTATCTATAATTACTAATATATGATACTTAGAAATGGTTCAAATTTGACTCCTTATACTAAGAATAGACTTCTAAAGAGTTGCATTTTTATTTCCAAGCTTACTCTAGAATGACCTAGTAGAAGGGGTAATATTCCATCTATCACACATGTTTATCCTTTCCTCCCAATTAATTACATTCTTCGTTTACTACATGTCTACCTTCTTTTCATGAATTGTCTAACCAAATAATATATCCTATTTACAATTTTGTAGAAATAGAACCTTCGACAAGTAAACATCTCCCACAAGCTCCATCTTTTGTACTACAAATACAAGAAAATAGAAAAAGAAATAGAGAATATTATGCATGTCACAAAGATGTGATAGCTGCCCGTAGACATGCAAAAATATTATAGAGAGTTTCAACTACTCCTAAACAAATACAAACATATAGTACTTCAAAAGCAACCACAGAGCAAGGCTTTCAACAATTGTTCCATCTGTTACTGCCTTTTGTACTACAAATACAAGAAAATAGAAAAAGAAATAGAGAATATGATGCAACAAGAATTCGCGGGTACTCTTGCTGGAGGTAATCTAGATCCCTGCAAATAACCACACAGCTTAAACACAATAACAATGCAAGATCTGATACCAAATCACAACTCTATATTCATAAAATAACTGATTACATGAAATGTGCTAGGCTATAAGGCCTTCTCGGTTATGGCCAAATACAATAGTAGTTACAATAACAATTTTGCAAGATCCCTTAAGATCCAACTCAACCCCCAAATCCTAGCTAGTCCAGATCCACACTCTGGTAGAAACCTCCAAGGAAGATCTAAACTTGTGCTCGCAAGCCCACCAAGCAATCTCCTTGTTTTTGAAGCCTCAACTACTAGCCCTTCTCAAAGTTTGCTCCTTTACCATATCCTCTTCTCCAAGATGGATGATTATTTTCTAAGGACTCCACAAGACCCCCTACTTATACCCAACTAAGCCACAAGTTGGCCTTGTAAGCTACAAATTAAATAAATCCTTACATTAAATACATGTTGATCCACAAGTCGACCTCCAATAGATATTAAATACCAAATGCCTTAAAGGCTTACAACAATTATTAAATATATCAAGAACAATTAACCAAGACCAAAATAGGCCCACACAAACTCCAATGATCGATCCATGTCATGATCTCAACCTCATGTAATAAATGAACCAAATCATTTGAACAAATCCATGAGAACTCCATCCCACAAGCCACATTGCCGAGCATCAACAACCACCACAAGCATCACTGAGCTCCCACAAGAATTTCCAAGCAACATAGTATACGTTGAGAAAAACAATGTAGATGCCTAACCAACCTTCAATAACCGATCCCCTTAAGTAACTGAGCACCTTGGCCATACTACACCCAATAACAACTGAACACCACTCCTTTGGTGATCGAGTCCACAATTTCAAAGCCAAAATACCTCCAACATGCAGAATTTCTAGCCAACCAAGGGTGCCACTGCATCATAATATTATGCATGTAACAAAGATGTGATAGCTATCCACAATGCACTAAAAGATTACAAAGAGTTTCAACTACCTCTCAACACATACAAACATAGACTATTCTAGAAGATGCCACAGAGCAAGACCTTTAGCAGTTATAGTTCTATGGATTACAGAGTCAACAAGCTGTACTACAAGCACAATGTGCCTACCTTCCATAAATTGCACTTTATGATTTTTAATGGCAACAAGACAAAGAGAAATCAAGAATACTATGCCCAACACAATGATCAAATAGTTGCTCGAAGATGTGCTAACAGATTGGAGCAAAACTTAAATCCCTTGTAGCAAATAGAAACAAAAAGTGTTAAGCACACGAGCACACAAAACATAAATCCAACATTACAAGAGGAACCACTTGAAGTTTATCAAACTCCATTGCTCGAAGAAAGGAATAAACAAACAAGGATTATGAAGAGAAATGATTATACAACACTCATAAAATTTTGCCAACAGGTCGATGCACTGTCCAACTTTCAAAGCTGAACTATATGAAAAGAATGTTACCCAGGGATACACTCGCAAATATCAAACATGACTCCTACGTGCAAGAGATGCTTCCATGAGAAAGACTACACCAGTTCTCATGCTTAAACAATATGAATCTAGGAGAACAACCTAGTATACTCAAGAGATTGACCCAAGTTGAAGAGATGTTGATTGCTAGAGTCAACCCAGTATTACAAGTGACTCATAGTTTTGGAGGTCAATATAAATATTGTGGACACATAATAAGCTTCACATAGGACATAAACAACATTGCAAACATTCTTCCGCATAGAATACAAGACCTAGATATACTCATTGTTTAGAGATTACATTCAACGAGCCATTCCTATGATTGTTATGTAAAGAGAAGTCACATTATAGATGCATTGCAATACAAGGTGAAATATGACCCATACTGTAAGGATGTCACCATTTATGCTGAACATCTAGCCAACATCCCTAAAAAAAGGTTCAAGTATGCTTAAAACCATTGAAATAGTTGAAGACATATCAATCCCAAATCATAAAATAGATATTGATGAAGATATTAATGGAAATAGCATAATGTATACATCACTGTTTATGTCTTAGAACCCAAAAATAACACGTGAGTTAGAAATCATTAAGAAAAATTACAACTTGAAGATAATGTAGACAATGTTATCAATTGACTAGTGATAGATTCATCTCTAGGAAATGAATACAACATAAAGGGCTTATTGGATATGGCATTTCCAACACTCTTCCCAAATGGATCTGCACTCTACATGCAACCTCGTATAAAGGAAGTGTACATTCATGAACTTTTACAACACTTAATGAAGTTCCATGACAATAGGTTTGGAAGGCATCCCCACTTTCAATATTTTATCCTCAATGTCATGGCTAGGCATCGTAGCCAGGCAATTGTGACAATATTCATTAAAAGAAATGTAGAAGAAAATATGCTTGCTTCTATAGAAAATCTTCATGCACACCTTAAAAATTTGCCAGATAACCAAATTGCACAAGAATTGGTGCACTATGGTTCTGCCATGCGAGGGACATGACCATATTAGAACAGGCGCCAAACAAAGTTGATAAACTTGATCTACCAGATAAGATCACCTACACTTTTGTTCACACTAAGTGAAACAAACACAAAATGGCTAGATTTACATTGATTGTTCATAAATAACACTTCCCCAAGGATATTATCAAATAGATAGGGCATGGACAACATTATTGATAACCCTCATACAGTAGCATTATACATGCATCACCGTTTTACAATATTTCTGGAGGAAGTCATTAATTTTTTTTTGGCGCAGAAAACTATTGGTATAGATCTGAGTGGAAAAACAAAGGAAGTGTACATGTGCATGGGGTTATCTAGATTAATAATGTGCCAAATATGGATAAACTTGATTGGAACAATGTTGCAGAACTTGAAAGAATATGACTCTTTTTTGACAAGTATGTTACTACTTGGAACCCTTGTGAGGTTTCACAAAGAAATAACACACTCTTTCATAGTTCTCTAAATGATCCATGCTTTCTCAACACACATGATATTAGTAGAAGAGCTTTCCCATGACTATAAAGAATTGATTAATCGGGTTCAAAGATGTACAAAATGTAGATAAGGGACATGCTTAAGAAAAAAGGGTACAAAACTAGAGTGTCACTACAAAGCTCCATGGAAAGAACAATCTATATCTACTTTATCATGTGATGAGGATGGAAAAAGAAAAAGAACCTGCAAGAAATGATGAAAGACTTAACATTCATAATCAAGAAATGTCGATAATTTGGAGAGAAAACATTGGTTGGCAACCGATTATCTCACACGAGCTTGTTCTCAAATACATTGCTAAATTTGTATCTAAGGCAAAAAGAGCATCTGAGACATTTACTAATATGTTAAAAAAGAATACCTTTTACCCAAAAACTTGATAGCCCAGCTCTCACAACATACAAAAAATTTATGACAGAAGTTGTAGCTGAACGACATAAGAAACATGTCACATGCTTCAAAAATAGCCTCTTGTTGTGTGTAGTTGTCCTTTCACATCCTTGAATGTTGGGAGAAAAATGTTCCAACAAATAATAGACATGTCAAACACAAACCAAATATAATCCACATACTTCAGAAATTAGTTCTAAATGATTTTGCTATTTACTTGCAATAGCCATGATATATTACAATCATATAGATTTTCTAAATATTTATGGTTGAGTATTGTAAAATACACACAAGTGATTAGAGTAGAATATTTAGAGATACAATTATTTTGGAGACATACAAAACATTTGGGAAATGGGTCCTAAATGATACTAGTATTTACTTGCAATAGGTGTATTATCAATTTATTTTTGGCTTAGTACTGTAAAATGCACACAACTAATTCTAGAAGAAGATTTACAAATATAATTATTTTGGAGTATATGAATCATTTGTCCTTGTCATGAAAACTTTAATAGTTTTTTTAATTTGACAATCGACTTAACCCTTGGACCTATGGGGCATAAGTGCTAGTGATAAGAACATCTAATCTTATCCACTTTTCCACTTTGACCTATTATAGTTGGAGATTTCATTTGAATCCTGTCTAACCCTTAAAACAACTAATTATTTTTGTAGGTGGTTTGCAAAAGTCCACTATAAAATCATAAAATAATGGATGTTCTGACATGGAATGCATAAACACTCGTAATATGAGAACCAACATTTTTTTCAATGTAAAGGTGTATAATCCTTCCATTGAATTTGAATTTGAAGTGCATTCTAGAGAGCTCAGAGTGTAGAGTTTGAATGTTAAGTTTGATTTTCCAACTCTTCATGCGATATTTTTGTTGTTTGTATCTAATGCTTTGTTATAATGGTGAATCCAAGATGCTCAATAACATGACTTTTTAAAATTTATTTTGATTGAACTACAATTAGTAGTGTCTTGTTCACCAAGGATTAAAAGCTGTATAAAAAAGGAATATATTTAGATTAATGATTTTCATAATTTAATAGATTAAATGATGGTTTTTGTAGTTAATATACAAAATTTTGCTAGACTTAAGCAAATTTCAGATTTTAAAAGACAATAGTATAATAGGTAATGTAGTGATATCATCAACAAATATATATGTCGGAGGTATTGCAAAACACAATTATTCACCTATCTATTGACCACTATTTGCATAAGGTTGACTTTGAGGAGGTTGATTTTTGGGAGGAGTTGTTTTTTTATGTAACCAATCTTTTGATCTTTGAATCAATATGCAAAAAGATCAATCTTTCATAGATGCAGAAAGGGAAAAATATGATTTTTTTTCATTAATTGATGGAGGAGAATATTCGTGATTGCAATATATTGTCACCACAAGCTACTTCTTTATCTTACCTAACCATTATTACCATTGATGCCTTAATTTACTTAGTTTTTAATGGTTTTCTTATTATGCATTGATTTTCGTTTATGCTAATAAGAATATTGTTTTAAATGTCTTGCTTTTGATAATGATTTCTTGAGCACATTGTCCCATGTTGAAAACATTTGACAACAAAATGTTAACTTCAAAATATGGTTTGTTGGCTTGGCAAATTTATTGTAGTGAAATATGTGTTAGCGTACAGTCTGGGTTTCAATGCCTTGTATATTAGGATTTAATGATTGTTGCATTTCTCTTGGCATAGTAGTAAGCGTAGCGCAGGTTTCCTAAGACCCCAATCTTGATCATTAAAGCCTATGCAAATTTTGGCTAACAAGTAAGCCTCATTTTTTGCAATTTTATGTCATTTCTAATATAAATTGGAACTCTATTTTTGACTTTTCCAAGAGAAAGATGAAATAGAAAAATTAAAAAATAAAATAGAAAGGATGGCTATTAGTGTTAGAATGTGTACAACTAGTTTTCTTAACTCTAAATTTACATGAAAACCATTTATGTTGCATACTTACGTTTTATGGGTTTCACCTTGTTTAACTAGGACAATGGGAATGGAGCTATAAATTCCATGAATATATGTATGTATGTATGTCTTATTATCTAGGGCACCAATCTCAAGCTAGCATTAGACCTAGACTTGTGAGTAAGCCCCTTTGACAACAATACCAAAGGCGACCACCTTTTCTTCTCTTTTTGTCTCTCAATTGCCCCCCTTGTAGAGTAGTCCCTTGTACTCATTAATCCACTTTTAAACTTCTTCGTTTCTTCATCATAGCAAAATACACCACTATATATAATGTTTTAGTTCAAAAATAATGTTAACAATCAACAATCAACCATCACTAATAAAAAATTCTATGGGTTATCAAAATATCATCAAAACAACCTGCATATGAGCTCTCTACAAGTATGATGGATATTCAGTAATACTTTTTTTTGGTGAATTGAACATTGTACTATATATTGTGGTTTTAATTGATTCTATATACAAATTATCTCAATCTCTATACAATATTAGAGTAAAACAGAGTTTTTTTTACACATATAGATTCCTTGCACAAAAAAATGCATATAGATCAAATGTATTTTTTAAATAGAGTTTACAATATATATTATATAGTTTGGCACACACTATTTCCTCAACAACTAGCTCTTCAAGCATCATGGAGTTCAATGTTTGTTAAGTATCATGGTATGTAATATATTAATCTATATATAGCTCATTTGTATATCACTTAGTATATTCTGATTTGTTAAAACCTAAGTAAATTAAAAAATATATATCAAATTTTAATATATTTTTCAAATTTACAAATTAATTTAATAGTTTAAATATAATAATAAAATTTATAAGTAAAATTATAAAATATAGACAACAACTTTTACCTAGTGATTAATTTTTTAATCTCAACCAATTAAAGTTTACTATTATTTATAATAATACTTATACTTTAATATTTATACAATAAACGTATAAGATAATTAAGATAAACAATAATTTATTGTTAAACATTTATTTTGTCATTCTGAATCTTACTTTCTGTCATCTTTTGATTATCTTACATCTCCTTTTGGAGGCATTATTAATGTACATTTGTAGCATTTCATTCTAACAAAATATGGACATTGGTTGCATGTTCATATTTTAGCAATCATTTTATTGACTCTCATTTATTTCATCCAATAGCTTCAAAAATTTGGGCAAAAAGTATGGCACTTGCTCAAATTTCCTTCCCATAGTGTCTACATAAGAGCATAATCATACTTGTTAGTGTCATGTGGAAGGCTAGAATTAAACAATGAGCCATAGAATTTTTTGCATAAATCTAGGTAAGAAAAAGAACAAAAAAGCAAAAAATTTGTAAAAATAAAATTTCATCTCCGATATTCAATAATAACAATATGCATAAAAGCATTAATATACAATAATAAACTACCAATTAAAACAAGAAATTTGATGATTGACAAGAAGCTAAGAATAGCTATCTAAGTTAGACTTATTATTGCATGAATCCTTCATTAACACAAATTAAATTGCAATCATCCTCATCTTACAGCTTTGCATGCAAACAATCATATATCATTCAAACTGAAAGCAAAATAAAGGATCACCATCCACAAATCACATAATCAGACTGAGATAGAAAGATGGAGTTAACGTGAGTGATATTAGCATTAAAATATGTACTAACATGAGGTTTTTGAGTGTACAATGTAAAGTAATTATAACAATTATTATTAGTTGAAATTAGAGCATCAAAGCAAACATGATTTTGAAATTTCCGCATTGTGCAAACACACTATCAAAAGCTCATACCAGGGAATCCATTAATGTAATATAAAAGCTACAAAATGTGACCTTTCCAAATAGTTGGATACTTATGTGCATTCTCGGCAATGTTCTAATGTTCAGATACTTTCTTGGGTTTAATAGGAGCCATTGAAAGATGTCATAGGTTTATGATCTTATAAATAATTAGCTTAATACATCCAATGCTTATTTTTTGAGTGTCTTTACTTACTTTAGTACATGCTCCAAAGTCCTAATTATGTCTTCTAACCTATGTAAAACAAAAAGTACTTAAATCAAGTTTATTAAAAATGAATAAATTTTGTCTATGAGATCCATGTTGGTAATATTTAAAGTGCTCACACAACTTTGTTGTACTTGAAGAATGATAGTAGATAGGAAATAGCGAGCATGAACCATCTAGTAGAAAATATTTATTTTACCTTGACAATGGTTAGACCCTTGCTAATTGCTTCTAATCTTGTTGTGTATAATGTGTAGTGTTTGACATTTTATGTCTCTTTGGTACATGCACTTATATGAAGGTTTAAATGGATCAAATTTACCCTGGCATGTGAAACTTGAATAACAAATATAATTCAAATTTACTTAAATCACAAATAAGCTTACACAATTATAAGTAATATACCTTTACAAAGCTATGAGTAACATACCTTTAATATTATCAAGATCAAATGTACAATAAAAATCACATTTCCTAATAAAACTAAATTTGTTTTGTATGCATAAATGCACCAAGATGGTGTGCAGAAAGGAGGGTATAAGTGACTATTATTTTCTAAATCAGGTAAGTCTGAACTATGCTTGAAAAATTGCTCTTGATTTTTCAACAAAAACATAATAGTTATTTTTGTGTGTTTTACAAAATATATAATTAGATATTTTTTTTGCAAAATCCTTTGGCAACATGATAGGTAAGATTGAGATTTAGATGTTGTGTATTTTTTTGGTATTTTTTCATTGAGTATTTTTAAAGGATTTTTTGAAGTGACTGCATCCTCAAATTTTCGTACATGTTCATGCATTGGGTATAACATGCATCAAAATAATTGAAATTGCATTTTAAAAAAGTATATAGAATCAAGTGTAGCATAGTAATATGTAATTTATTTTGAATTTAGTAAGGAAATGGTACACATATGTTATGGTGGCAATTTTAGAGATATCCACTTGATCATGGTAGATTCTTAGAGTCTTTTTTCAACCCTCTTTCAAATTCATAACATGTATGGGAAACTATATGTACACTTGCAACTCTTAGCTACAATAGAGCCATTGAAGAATAAACCAATATTTTTAAATAACCTTAAATAATTTAAATTATCATATAACATTTAATAACAATATCGACCTATATAGGCTATATATACCTTTGTGAGATTTTCGCAACATTTATAACATAGACAACCATATTTTACCAATAAGGTGACACTCCAACTCAAATTGACTTTTGTCGCATGTTGCAAAACATGCACAATGCATAATTGACTAAACAAGATTTGCAAACAAAACTGTGTCTAAAAGCTTATCCTATTTTTCTTCAAAAATAGTTTACTTTGTGGGAAAAATGTTAGAGTAAATAATTAATTAATTATTAATTATTTATTCTATTTACTTAAGCTTACTTAGGTTAATGCATTTATTTAATATTTAGTAGTTAATAGTTGTAGTGATGAGTTATTGACAACACGGGAGTCTTTTCCCTTCTAACATGTTCCACCTTTTTGTGGAAGAGTGCTTAGTTGTCAACCTTATCTTCTACCTCCTTCCAGCTTGTTCTACAAACTTCCTTGATGCCTTTATAAGCGGTCTCTCTCTCATTGTAAAATCATCCATTCACATAGTAATTTCATTTTTCCTATTGTGAAATATTTTCTCTTGCTTTATTTTCTTCAAGCTCTTGTTCCTTCAGTTTTACTTAAGCAAGTTGTTTGCATGCAAGTGATCTTGGTGACTGCGGAGTTGGATTTCATCAACTCCTACATGATATCAGAGCCTCCTTTCTACTGCTTCGTTGAAAATTTTTTGAAGCCGTGATTTGAAGTCACAAACCCTAGTTTGTTTGTGCATTTTTCTTCAAATAAGGGGAACAAATTTTTTTTGGAGCACTTTCAGCCCAAATGGATGTTGCCATTGGATTCAGAAGGCACGTTACAGCTAGGATCCATATAAAATTCATCGATTTTGGAGACAGAGCTCCAGGAGGCAATTTTTTTTTAGTTCTAGGGCTTTCCATACGACTGTACGGACAATTCGGCATCAAAAAATGAAAAAAAACAAAGCACAGAGCACGCCATCGTAGCTTTGTCCAGCGGCCATTACAGGGCTGCCCACACTTTGCTTGTGCCCCGCTATGCCACCCCCACGCTGCTTCCCAGCATCCTCCACTGACGCGACATTGCAGAGCTGCCTCGCCACTGCGGCCCCGCCGGATCGCAGCCTGTGCTCCACCTCGACCGGCTGTGCCTCCCAGTCCCCTATCATCCTTCGCTCTTGCACCGTCGGTGTACAGTCAGCCTGCGTGTCCATTCTTGAAGCTGCCGCATGGACGTTATTTGCATAGTCAGCCCGAGGTACATGTCAACGTTTTGCAGACACTTGGCACCACATGGGGGTGACACATGGCACGTGTGCCACGTGGCACATTGCCACATCACCTGCCACATCATCTTATTGCCATGTGGTAGCCATGTGGAATCCTTTTTTTCTGCAATGGCAATTTAGCCATCAAATTTAAGCATGTTAAATGCTGACATCAGCACACCTTCTTGCACTCTCCTTCTAGGTCCTTTTTGACCTACTCTCAATTTTTTGGGCATAACTTGAGGATACAGAGGTATTTTTCTGATCCGAAAGAAGCACCGAATAGCTAATTCCAAGATAGAGACATTGGTGCATGTATTTTTAGGTTTTGATGCTTTTTTGTTGCCCATTTTTTTAGTTGAAGTTTAAAGTTCTATTTTTAACTCTGGCTTGCATATCTTTTGCATCTCATGTCAGTTTTTTGAAAACTTTATATTTTTGGAAAGCTGGTTCTATCATCTTTTCAAAAATGTGGTCCTTTTTCTTAGATTTTGGCCCATGCTCTTTTTATCATATTTTTGGCATTTTTGCTATATGGTGGATATCTTGAGTGTTTTAGGCCCAAGGATCATTTTTCTGGCATGGTTTCCTTTGTTTTGGGCTGTACTTTATTTTGTATCAGCTTGTTTTTGGTTTTGATCATTGTAGCTATCATTTTGAAGCACTTTTATGTATCACACTGAGATAAAGTGCCACTCTTGCATTTCGGGGTTCATGAACGTTGTTTTTGAGTCAGTTGTACATGCACTATTTTTATAAAGCACCATGGGGGGGGGGGGGGGGGGATAGTTGTTTGCTATTTTAGGCATTCTCCCTTTGTCAATTGAGTGTCCCTTCCACGACATTAGCCCCATGCAGTGTTACTGTGACCGTGTCTTTATAGGTGTCTGTATCTCTTCCTCTCTCGTCGTTCTTAGTTCGTCTATAGGAGACTTTGGCCCACCTTCTCAGTTGTCTATCATCACACCCCATCTACATTAAGGGGGGGGGGGTTATGCTGTTGTTCTAATGCATTCGTGGTTCTATGGTTCATTAGTGTGAACTATGTATTTAGTGGTTGATCCTATGTACAAGGCGATTGCAGTGGCTGGCTACCTATGCATTTCGGTGAGATGGATCATCTACCATATAGACACGCTCGGTTCATGCCTTCTTCTTCCATGGAGGTTCTTTAGATCAGCATTTTTCTTTTTGATGGAAGAGTTTTTGCGGTTTCTTCATTCTTCAGTGATGCTCTTCATGATCACTCCTTGGTCCTGTTTTAGGGGACATTCCCCTAGTTGGAGGCTTCTTCATTTCTTCACTAGGTTTCTACCTCTTTTTGGGGGAGGGTTTTTCCCATGTGGTTTTCTCTTTTTCCCTGTTTTTAGAGGTTGCATTTTTGTTGCATTGTTCATGGGTACCTAAAATGGCCTTGTTGCCAGGACCCATTCTGCATTCATCTTAGTTTTTTGTGAGCTTAAGGAATTCCCCTAAGTTGCACTTAAGGGGGGGTGTTAGAGTAAATAAATAATTAATTATTAATTATTTATTCCATTTACTTAAGCTTACTTCGGTTAATGCATTTATTTAATATTTAGTAGTTAATAGTTGTAGTGATGAGTTGTTGACAACACGGGAGTTTGTTCCATTCTAGCACGTTCCACCTTTTTGTAGAAGAGTGCTTAGTTGTCAACCTTATTTTCTACCTCCTTCCAACTTGTTCTACAAGCTTCCTTGAGGCCTTTATAAGAGGTCTCTCTCTCATTGTAAAATCATCCATTCACATAGCAATTTCATTTTTCCTATTGTGAAATATTTTCTCTTGCTTTATTTTCTTCAAGTTCTTGTTCCTTTGGTTTCTCTTCAAAAAGCTATTTGCATTCAGGTGATCTTGGTGGCTGCAGAGTTGGATTTCATCAACTTGTACAAAAAATATGTACCAATTTAATGTTGGAAGTCTATTGGGAAAGTTAGATATTGAGGAGGAGGGGTAAATTAGGACCTATAAATTTTTTACCCTTTTGAAACAATTATCAAAGCTGATATCTTCACCTTAAACCCTTCTAGCAATAATATCATAAATAACATAAATATCTACTACAATGATGTATTATATCTAACATCTAATCACATCCATAAACATGAAAGTAGATGATCAACACATAACACAAAGATTTGGGTTACTCAAAAACCTTCCGAGGTGAAGGTAAAACTGGGATGGGGATGAGACCCACAAATCTTCACTACTAAAATAATAAAGTTCACCTGTTAGGGCTATAGTTTGATCACTTCTGATGACCTACCATGTAAGGGGTCTACCTTGTTAAGATCTTACAAGACTTATTTTGTCTACCTTCATTAAATGATTTCAACTTACAAATAAGTAAGCACTCTATTAGGAGTTTTACAAAGGTTTGTTAGGACCACTCTATTAAGATATTTACCCTGAAACACTTGTTATAATGTATCAGTACATGATCCTTTGGTTTGCACTTAATATGTTGATTATGGATCTTCTCTTTTCTATCTATGATTTGATCCCTTATCTGATATATTTGTATTCTTCTCTTTACTTCTTTGCTTAGTTGCTCTATCCAATTCTCCTTTAAACTTTACTTGTAGCTTCCAAACTTAGATTCTCTCACACATGCATACACATATATTAAAAATAAGGTTTGGATCCTCCTTTTATAACTAATTGGAGAAGGTTCTAGATCTGGATTAATGATCCACATCTCTTTCTTTTGCCACTTATACTTTCCATTTTTTTGATTGGTAGATTACCTTGCATAAGGATTGATGTTCCATAACAAAATATATAATCATCTCTTTAAACGACTCTAAGATAATCAAATCATGCATCCATGTCATCTAGAAATGATTTACCTCAGTATTTGGCCATTCCAAATAAATATACCAAAATTGGTTTACTCAGCACAAGAATGTTAGAAATATTTAAATAACTAGGAGGGGGGGGGGGGGGGGCGCGTGAATTACTTACTCAAGGACCATTCAAACAATTAAAACATTCACTATTTTTCTTATCTCACTGTTGCTCGATCTCTACTGTAATTATAAAATTACTGTCTCAAACATAACATGTTTTGCTTAATGAAACTATTATCAAATGTAAAACATAAAAGCATTCAACACTAATTTGACACTAGGATTTTATGTAGAAACCCAATTTGGAAAAACCACCAGCAACATTTTACCACATTTTCACTCTTTCAAAATGAGCCCTCATAGGATCCAACCTTGTTAAAGGTTACAATATACACTGTTAAATGTAACCTTGTTAAAAGATTTAATCACCTTATTAGGAGTGGCTTTGTCAGAGGAATTTGATCATTCCATTTAGAATCAAAGGATTTACACAGACTGTTAAGTCTTCCAAATTACTATTAGGTCAACCTTTGTTAAAAGGATTTCAATAATTTTTTTTTATAATGATTAGAAAGAAAACAATAGATCTGTATGATTACAATTCACTTTGCAAGTTCAAATATCTATTCGATCTGTGTGTTGATTTGATGATAAGCTTCCCATTTTCATCTCTATTCTTGATTCCCATGGTAACCCTTCAATAAATCAACCTTCTTGTTTCAACAACACTTAATCCATATGCTTAGATTCACTTATCAAAATCAGCAACATTTGTGCAAGCTATCTCCTTTAACTTCTCATTCACTCACACACTCTTGTGTTCACCCTTGTGCATCTTTGATCCACCTTTCTCTGTATGATTCTCTTACATACACACCAACACACCCATTTTGTGTTCAACTTTGTACCTCTTTAAATAGTAAATTCTTGCTTTACCATTTTCCATAATCACCATAGATGTAGGGTTTATGATCAGGTTCAACATGATTCATTGTATCTATCCATCTTCTTGATTATCCTCTAGAAATTTCTCTAGAATATGTCTATTAGGTCTTTACCTAATCCTCACCTTGAATTTAATGATCCAACTCATCAATCTTATCTTCAACATAGTTTACATCTCCCAAGAAATCAATTGAGTAAGCTAGATATCATGATTTACTCAAATTCATTCTCAACACTGTTACTTGGCAATCTAAAAATTATGACACTCAGTCATCACTGCATTACTTAGTCTCTATAAATATTTGGGCTTGACACCAACAATTTTTCTTTTTCGATACTAATTACTTGGTCAACACAAGATTTTCTTGGCACTAATTATAGCTCAATTTCCACTAGCATCACTCAATATTCCTTAGCCTTTTACTCTATTGCTTGTCTTGGCTTTACTTTCTTGATATAAACAATCACCTTCATTTATCAAAGTCTACCTAATCAAATATCCATTGAAATATCCTTTTCATAACTCAACTTTTCCTCTAGGTGCTATTGTTATGAGCAATTTCTCAAATCCTATTCATCAATCAAATAGATATGACATTTAGATTAGGTAGAAATATGTCTCATCATTAGATTGACATCAATGACAAAATATAATTATTCCAATTGTAAGTTTCCAACAAAGAATACTTTGATGCTTGGTCATAAATAATCTTCATGTTGTCCCTTGGCTTCTATCTGCTTGGCACAAATTGTATGACTCAACATGAACTGACTCTAGATAGGTTGGATTATATTGTATTCTGTCTCACTCAACATGTATAGGAGTACCCAACAACCATAAACTTGCTCGACAATAAAAATTTCTTGGCTTTAACTAAAATATCAACAAGTCTAATGTACATAGCTTGACCTTAGTAGAATAGCTTGGTCGCAGTAATGACTAACAACCTCTACCTTATGAATAACTAAGTGTTTGATGCTAATAGAAAACACACCTTAGGGATTAAAAATATCCCCCTTTGATATTAGTGGAAAAAATACTTTGTCATGACTCATCATTACATTCAAAATTGAAAATAATACCCCCTCTTTGACTAGGAATTGGTATTCATAAAGACTTATATATATATATATAGTATTTCAAATAAACATACCTTTCATGTCCATCTCCATTTGTATTTCCCCCGTATGTCACTCATGGTTGCTAGGGTGAAGGGGCAAACCATACTTGTCCAAAAATGGTTTGTGAATCGATATAATCATTTCCAATGCATTATTCTAACTTGATTTGATAGATTCCAAAAATTGAATTTTTATTTCTATTTAAGAAGCTAGGTCAACCAAACTTTTTGTAATAGAGAGATGTGAATCTCTTTTAGTTATCTCCTTTGCTAATGACAACTCTCGGTGCATAAGCTCTAATGAGGTATCAAAATTGATTTGATGGAAATAAGATTTGCTTGCATCATGCCATATGTGTCTTTCAATTCAGCCAATCTCCCTTGGAAAAAAACCTATTATAATGAATAGAACTTGAACTTGCGTCCATGTTCAAAGAATGTCCTATATATTTCAAATCTAATTGTAGCTTCTCAATTTGATCTTGAATGTCTTGATTGAATCTTGGTACATCACATAATTTTAAATATAAAGTTTGAATATTATTTACCACTCCTACATAATTTACAAGGTTAGATAGTTCAACTTGCCTAATGGAAATTTTAGTTGACACTTTCTCCAAAAATTTCTTTTCAAACTTTTTCTTAGACCATTTCATGAGCCTATCATTAGCTTCAATATTATCATTATTCACCTTTTCTACAATATGAACTAATTGGGCCATTATTAGGGCTTTTTTTATCAACATCTTTGATATCATAAGCATCAACAAAGATACCTTTTATCTCTTGTAGTACTTGTTTCCACTGATGTTCCCTTCACAATTCTTCATGGCCAATAGATCTTTCAAAATTTGCATTTTCTCATAAGTTAAGTGATCAATATCATATTTGGGAACCACTACAACTTCATCTTATGTTACTAGATTCCCAGGTGATCTAGCTGCCTTCTTCAACATTTTCTTCTTTTTAGACTTAGGGGTGCTACTACTTGACAATGTTAATAGTAGACAGTGTGAAGAAACATCCACACTCAGTCTTGTTTCTTTCTTTGTTTCCTTCTATTGCTGAGCCTATTCCTATTACTTGCATCACTAGGTGAATCTGTCTCCTTTGTTCCCTTAGCAAGAGGTCCTAAGACTTGTGGACTTATTTCATTTGTAGTAGAATTATCTAATTGAGCATTCTGTTAGTTTGTGGTGACTGATTAGGGAAGTATTGTACATAATTCATAAATTCGTTAATTTTTTTGGGCCTTATTTTATTGGGATTTTTGGGCTAACATGTAATTATTAATTATAACCCTAAAATGGAAAAACTACTTGTATAAAAAGGCTTAGGGTTAGGGATTGTTTAATAGTCGGTGATGCAAAAATTGGTTCTTGTGGTGGTATTGAGCTGTAAGGGATTATAGATTGTAATTAGGTTGTAATCACTGGATCATAATAATATTGGACTTGCTATTTGGTGGACATAGCCTAGGGTTTAGGTGAACCATATTAAAACTTGATGTCTTGTGTTCTTTTCTATGCGATCTATTATTTTCTAATATTGTTTATATTTGCATGTAATTGTTATTTCTATCTGAGGTTTAATCCTAACAAGTAGTATTAGAGTGAGGTTGTTTTTTAGTTATCCTTTGTAGAAAAGTCTCACGGTTGAGTGGGAGCAATGGTAGATGAGAGTAAGCTTAGGGTTGACAAGTTTAATGGGCAAAACTTTTAGTTATGGAAAATGCAAATGGAGGAATATCTTTATTTGAAGGATTTATGGAAGCCGTTGGAAGGAAAAACCAAGAATCAAAGATCTATGTGAAATGACGAATGAGATCTTTTAGATAGAAAGGTACTTGGAAGCATTCAATTATGCCTGGCACCATCAGTGGCATTTAATATTATAAAAGTGAAGATGACGAAAGAGTTGATGGAAACCTTAAAGAAATTGTATGAAAACCCTCCACTTCAAACAAGGTATTTCTTATGAAGCATTTATTTAATATGAAAATGATAGAAGGTGGATATGTTGTGGATCATTTAAATTAGTTTAATACTATTACTAGTCAGTTATCTTCTATGGGTATTAATTTTGATGAAGAAATTAGGGCTCTCTTGATTTTGTGTTCTTTGCTTGAAAGCTGGAATGACATGGTAATGGCTATGAGTAATTCTAGACTTGGATCTAGTACCCTAAAATATGATGATGCAATTGATGTTATTTTGAGTGAGGAAACTTGTAGGAAAACCTCAGGTGGATCTATGTTAGGAAGTGCTTTGAACACACAAAGTCAAAGCAAAATGATTGAGAGAGGAAGTAATTCTAGAAATCATGGGAAATCAAGAGAAAAGTCAAAAGGGAGGAGGTCTCAATCGAAAGGACCAAAAAACTATTGGTACTATGGTAAAATAGGGCATAAAAAGAAAGATTACTAGACTCAAAAGAAAAATGAAGGAGATAAACCAGATGGACACAAGGAGAAAAATGTGGTAAGTAAAAAATTCAAAGAGGATGCTTTGCTTCTGTCTTTAGAAAGTGTTGATGATTCATGGGTTGTAGATTCTAGTGCTTCATTTCATGCTACACCTCATAGAGGCTATTTCATTGATTATGTCCAAGGGGATTTTGGACTTGTTTATTTGGGGGATAATGAACCCTATCAGATTGTTGGAAGGGGAAAGTTAAGATTAAGTTGTAGAATGGGAATCATTGGCTACTCCATGAGGTAAGACATGTTCCAAGATTGGGTAGGAATTTAATTTTAGTAGGGCAACTCGGTGATGAGGGTTGTGTAGTTACTTTTAATGATAAAAATTGGAAGGTTTCAAAAGGTTCCCTTGTAGTAGAAAAAGGTGTGAAAGTAGGCACCTTATATCTTTGTATAGGTCATATTGTTCCTTCTATTTTAAATGTTTTAGAGAAAAATGAATATTTAAGAACAATTGTTGTAGTTGACCAGGGAGAACAAATAGCTGCTATAAATTTTGATACAGCGCTGTGGCACAATAGACTTGGGTACATGAGTGAGAAAGGTATGAAATTAATTCATTCAAAGAAAGTTCTACCAAGTCTGAAATGTATTAATATGGATTTTTGTGAAAGTTGTGTGTATAGAAAATAAAAGAGAGTGAGTTTTGTGAAGACTGGGAAGGAAAATAAAAAGGAGAAATTAGAGCTTGTGCATACTGATGTATGGGGACTTGCTCAGGTATCTTCCTTTAGAGGCTCTCATTATTATGTTACATTTATTTATTATGCAACTAGAAAAATATGGGTTTATTTCCTTAGAAATCTAATGTATTTCAAACTTTTAAGAAATGAAAATGCTTGGTTGAAAATGAGATTGGTAAGAAATTAAAATGTCTGAGATATGATAATGGTGGTGAGTATTGTAGTCATGAATTTGAAGATTATTGCTCTACTAATGGTATTTGTAGAAAAAAATTGTTCTAAGGACTCCACAGGAAAATAGAGTGGCTGAATGCACGAACAAGACTATAATGGAGCGTGCAAAGAGTATGAGATTACATGATAGGTTTCCCTTACACATGTGGGTGGAGGCTATTAATATTTTTGTATATTTGATTAATAAAGGTCCATCTACTCCTTTGAGCTATGGTATTCTAGAGGAAGCATGGACTGGTAAGAAGGTGAGTTATTCTTTTCTCAAAACTTTCAACTATGAAGCATTTTCTCATATAGATTCTGAAAATAGAACCAAGATGGAAGCTAAGTCAAAGAAATGTGTATTTTTTAGATATGACACTAATGAATTTGGTTATAGGCTTTGGGATTTTGAAAATCATAAAATTATAAGAAGCAGGGATGTCATATTCAATGAGAAAGTGTTGTACAAAGATCTGTTGCAACAACATGAGAAGAAAGAAGATGATTATGTAGTGTTGGATGATACTCCAAAAGATGATGTTCCAACCATACCTCATGATGTGAAACAACCACAAAAAAAAATACCACACACCCTAGTGAATGTTAGACGATCAACAAGGATAAGCAGACCTCCAAAAAGATTTTCCCCTCTTTGTATTCTATTTTACTTACTGATGCTTGTGAACCTGAATGCTATGATGAAGCTGTGCAGCTGGATACAAAGATTTAGTGGGAGTCTGCAATGAAAGAAGAAATGGACTCTTTGCTGAAAAATAATACATGGAATTTATGCAAGTTTCATGCAAGTAAAAGGGCTTTACAGAATAAATGGGTTTATATGTTAAAAGAAGAGG